>VZTU01008170.1:168729-185988 GCA_013400835.1 Zapornia atra
AACTCCTTCCTACCTCCCCGCCCCCCCCCAGGCAGAGGGCTGAGTCTGGGCGCACTCGTGACATCGGATGTGCTGTGCATCCTCCGCTGCGTGCGTGTGTGACAGGATGGGGATGGCGACGGGGTCCGGAAGGAGGATGGGCACGTTATGAATTTCTAAACCAGCAGCCGGCTGGCAGCACAGCCTGCTCCGGTCGTGCTTGGCAGCCACCTTGTCCCCAGGCTGGCTGGCAGTGACACAGAGGGCTCATCCCTGTTCCCAGGGGTGCAGGGGCCAGCCCAGACTCTCCGGCTCGTGTTGAAGAGCCGTGTTGCACAGTTACACGTGGGTCAGAGCTGCACGTTTTGTGAAAGGGCGCTGCAGAAATAATGATCTCATTTCTGCTGTCTATAAATAAATGAAGGTGAAAGGGCACATTTCCTACTCCCAGCCCTCAGGAGGCTAGATTGAGATTGAGATTGAGAGCTGGCGAGCTAATGAACGAGATCTTTCAAATATTAATAGATCTTAAATTATTATTTCACTATGACTGGCATCTAAACCATGGCGTTGCAAAATACACCCCTGAGTAATCATGGTATTAGCTATGTTGTCATTATGGTCAGTACAATTTTTCTGGCTGTTGAGGATGCCAGTGGGGAGATGGTTTCCAAGGGAAATGGTTTGCTTGTGTCTTCTTACACAGTTAGTGGTGCGAGTCGGGTTTTTGGAGGGCCCCACCTCAGCCACTGAGGCCCAACAAAGCCCCCTGTTTCTGCAGGGGGACCTTAAAATTCGTCAATATTTCTTCTTCAGATCTTCAAAAAATATTAAAGGGTGCCTGAGTGTGCCACTTAGCTGATCAGAGCTTCTCGTTGGGCTGCTCTGGGTGCAGGGAGTGGTGAGGAAACACTGAGTGTGGCCAGCAGCCCTGGTCTTGCAGCCAGGTCCCCATGAGCACAGCCCGGTGCCACCATTGTGCTTGAGTTTTGCCACGTCTGGTCAGTAAGTGCACACGTGTAATTCCTGTGCTGTGCAAACCCTCCCTGGCCATGCAAGGGGCTGCTCAGCACGTTAGCTACAGCTCTCCCCTTCCCAGTCCAGCCCCTCTGGCTTGTGAAGGCTTTTGTGCCACAACCCCCCCTCTCTTGCCCCATCAGAGAGGGTGGCTCTGAGACCTGCTCTGCTAGAGATGCTGATCCTGGTGAAGAGCCTCCTGTCTCCCTGGGTAACAATCCTAGCTGCTTTTCCATTTCTGAAACGGATTTATTTATTTATTTAAGCTAAATGTAGTTTTTGATCCTGCATGCCAGTGTGTGCTGCTCCATCTTACGTGAGGCTTGGAAAAGTAATCGATATATATACACTTGGATTGCACTGTTGGGCCTTCTCCAGCCTCCTTCTAGTGACCCACCGAGCTTGAAGGAGCAAAAATACTGATGAGCATTCAAACCTTGCTTACAGTGATTTGTTGTCCCTTCGGCCAGTGGCCCTGGGGACTATCATCTACACGGTGTCCTCTGTATCAGCCTGCAGCCCCCTCCTGCCTTTTGGCCCCTCTGTTTGCAGGTGATGAAGCACCTCCTTGAGCTTGGCACAAGGGAGGGATTTGGAGACATCGCAGTGTCTGTCCTTGGTCCATCCATCCATTACCTGGGTGGCTTGTTTGGCAGGGGCTGTCCTCCAAGGTGGGACGTGGTGGCTTGTGCCTGCAGCTCGGCTGTCAGCATGGGAACTGGTGCCCTCGGTTTGGCACCCTGTGCCTGTCAGGTGTGCAGCCCACTCCAGCTCGTCACTGCCATGGTCACACCACATTCATCAGACTTTCTAACTGATGTTTGCAAATTAATTTATGTGGAGATCCTTCCAAGAAGGCCATAGCAATGCTTGGGGCCATTGGTCATGTGGCACTTCAAAGTGATGGATGGGCCATGGTCCGAAGGCTTACTGCTATTACCACAGGACTTGCTTTTAAGTCCATGGTGTCTCTCTAGCTGTTAGTGTAAGACGGTGCTGGCTTCTGGGGGGATGCTGCCCACTCCCATCCCCCGCACCAGTGCAGCAGGGTTGGTGATTGTGCCCTGGCAAAGCACTACTGCGTGGCTTTGGGGAGCTGGTGTCCCCACAGCGCTGCTGCTTGCAGGGGTGGCTTTATGGGGCTGGGGGTGCTGGTGCCTGCCTCTGACTGCAGAGTTGGACCTGCCAGCATTTTACTTCCCACGGCCACCATCAGAGTTAGCCATGTAAATCAGTGGTGATGCTCTTCCTATGGAGAAGGAGACTCCGGCAGGCTGCAGGGTCCCTGAGCACCCTCCCCACCGGCCACCCATGGCTGGCTGGGGCCCCGAGTGGAGCTTGCTGGGTGTGTGTGGCGCCAGGACTCACGTGGTGAGCAGCAGCTGCTGTGGCCCTGCTGAAACGCTCTGTCATGATGAGGATGGGAGCCCCCTGCGGCACCCCCGACCAGCAGACACAGCAGGGGGGATCTCTCAGGGAAATTCTGGCACAAAGCAGCCCCCAGTGCTTGTGGAGGGGGGGTGAGTATGGGGGGGTTGGCGCTCCCACTGAACTTCCAGCTTGCATTTCCATGGCCCAAAGCTGCCGGTGAGTCCAGGCCAGCGTTTTCCTGCCTCTCCAGCAATTTCCTGCGGCTGCGCTATGCTTCAGCCCGTCTCACGCAGGGAAGGCTCTGGAGGGCACTGAGAGCACTTGGAAAATTACATTTAATGCGAAGAGGAAGGGGATGGGAAGCAGCTTAGCTGGCTTTGTTCTAATAGCTGTAATCACCTGAAGCGCAACCTTGAGTCCCGTTTCGCTGGGTGCCGCGCAGCCCTGCCGCGGAGGGGGCTGCTGGCGTCAGCTCTCCCCGCCGTGCCATGCCGGCTTTCGCTTCGTCTCCGATGGCAGCTTGCACTTTGTTCCTGCTTGGAACAAGTGACCGCGTTTGGCTTTGTTGTACAAAAGACTGTATTGACATAAAGAGGGGAAAGGTTGGTCAGAAGGTGAAGATGAGTTGTCTTGAAGGGAAGCCAGTGGCTTAAATAGCCCAAACTCGCTGTCTTGCCTGGCTGCTGAGTCCGAGAGGAGGAGGAGGAGAAGAAGCCGGAGTGCGGTTTTAACCTTTTTTTTCCCCTTTTCTGGTAGTGCTTTCAGGTGCCACCGCTACCCGCTGTGAGCAGGACCTGTGCCGAGAGGAGGAGGGGATCTCTGCAAAGTAAGCTGGGCTTTTTAAAGGCTTTCTCCTTCTTGTTTTGCTTTCCAAGAGCGGCGGGGTCATCGGGGAGCACAGGGGGTCCCACCGCCCCGTGCTTCTCCCGTGCTTTCCCAAGCTGCGACCTTCTCCTGTTGCGGGTGGGAGACGGGAGCGACGGCAATTTTCTGTGCTTAATTTCTTCCTGGTTTTACTGACATCATGATAGGCAGCCAGCACTCTCAGGTGGGCACCTGTGCAGCCCTGCTCTCCTGTACAGGGTTTCTCTGCTGCACAAAGCATTTGGCTGCAGAAAAGCCAAGCAGAGAGCAGAGATCTTTGTGCACAATGTCCATCAAACGAATAACGGCGTCTTGTTGAGGCTTGAAGAAAGAAATGAGGTTTAGCTTCATTAAGGAAGTGCCTGGTGGAAATGCTGACGGTATTCCTCAGATTTATGTTATTCCTGTTTTCTCTGGGGCAAGAGGGCAAGCCTGGCTGCTGCTTCAGAGGTTCTGTAACCTGTTTTACTCGGCCATGTATAACATGGGGTTTGATGTGATCTGGCGTGACGGTGTTGGAGGGGGAGAGGATGTTGGCTGTGGCGATTCGTTTACTGCTTCGCGGCATAACATACAGCATAGTGCGTACCGGCATGAGTCTTGCAGGAAACAGAAAGAAACCTGCCTGTCGTGGCACAGGAAAATGTGGTGGTGATGGGGGGGGGGCAATGGCTGGTGGGACAGCAGGCGTTGGAGACATCTCGTTTTAGAAACGTGTGACAAAAGAGCTAGTGCCACGGAAAGGGCAAGGCGTAAGTTGGTTAGAGGCGGGAATTAGAGGAGATGTGTGTGTGTGTGACAGGGTTTAATCTCTTCATGGGGAAAATATATCCCATCTGCCTGTGGCAGGGCGAGTTCAGGGACAAGCGTGGTGTTGCATGACGACTCGTCCTTGTACCCCGTGTCCCCCGCCTGCTGCCCCTGAGATGCGCCCAAAGGATGCTAGGGAGCCGCAAAGGGACCTGTGATTGACAGCCAGTGCAAAATGCCCACGGGGCAGGAGTGAGGACGTGGGGCTAGGAACGAATTTGTCTCATCTAAGGGCTGGTCACCAAAGAGTGCCACGCCAGGTTGTTTCCTTCAGTTCCCGAGCCCATTAATAGGCTCTGCTGCCTTGATTAGTCGGTGCCTCTGCGGAGCAGTAATGAGAGCCGGGCTCAAGCCATCAATTCTAGGTCAGTGGTTGTGTGCTGGGGATTTGGGATTGGGCAGGGGGAGGGGAGCTGGGGCTGGACGCCTGCCTCCAAAAAGCATCGAGAAGTCTGCATTAAGGCAGCCTTGCCTGCACCCATTGGGGGCTGTGCAAATTGCTTCAAGGGCCACGTCGCACCCCATTGCCCCAGACATAGTCCATGACTGTTAGGAGGCTCATTCCTGAGAAGATAACATTGCAATAATTCTATTCATTAAGAAGCCATAAGAAATAATGGCGTTTTAAACCTGAAAGAGGCTTTACTCTGCTACTGAGCGATATCTTCTGCCTCTCATAGAGCCACTTTCTTCCTGGCAGCAGAGATCTTGTTTAACATTGACTTGTTATCATTTTTGGTGTTTAACCTATGATCCTTCCCTAAATGTGGGCAGGTGAGGCTGGGTGGTGAAGAGCAGCATGGACCTGGATGTGCTCAACATGTTTGTCATCGCTGGTGGCACCCTGGCCATCCCTATCCTGGCCTTCGTGGCCTCCTTCCTCCTCTGGCCCTCCGCGCTCATCCGAATCTACTACTGGTGAGTTCATCAGCCCGGCTGCTCTCGGTTTAATGCAGGGGTGGAATTACTGCCAGTCCCCAGCAGGTCCCTGCACCCTCACACACACATGGCTGCAGATACTGATCCGGTGGGCAGCAAGGTGATGTGGGTAGAGGGGGGTTCTCCTGCCTGTGTGGTCACAGGAGCAGATACAGTGGGGTTTTCCAGGGAAACACTGGTTGTGTGTAGCTTTAAGCATCCGCAGGGGAAGAAAATGGCGTTTTCTTAGTACTTTTTTTCTGCTGAGGCTTGTGTCTGTCAGGGCAGCCTCAGCTGGACTGCAGGATGTCTCTGAACCTTTCTGGGTTGTTCTCCCCCCACTCCAAATGCAGGACTGTGACTGGGGAAAGCATCGCTCCATTGCTGCCTGTCCCCCAGCCTGGCAGCCCCAGCACGCTGGTGCCCTCCTGCCTCACGGATGCATCCATCAGCGCGGGTGTCCTCTGCTCTGCGGTGGCTCCTGCCTGTCAGCCTGCTCAGCAGGCAGGGGCTTTTCTCTCTCTAGTAGTTACAGACAAGGCTTTTCTTCCCTTCCTCTATTCTGGGCTGGAGAAGGTGGAGTGATGCTCTCCCTTATCCCCTTGCATCTTGTCCTTTCCAATTAACAGCAGGCGGGCATTACATCCTTCAGTCCTTGCCTGTCCCTGGAAATCGGTGATAAGCACGCTGGCGGCTTCCCCGTCGGGGTTTGTTGTGGGGGAAAGGTGCAATAACGCTCCCTGCAGAAGCCAGGGCAGCAGCTCATCGTCCGGCGCGGGCAGCAGCAGGCAGCACGGCGGGCTGTCCTCACGTGCTGCTGGCAGATGGTGGCTCCTGCAGTTTTGCTCAGGGGGTGTTTCCAAATCAAAGTGACCTCTTGTGAGAGGAGGAGGACGTTAACCCACGCCGGCGCTCAGATGCGGCAGCGTGATGAAGCCTGTTTTCCTAACGGCGCATTTATTAGCGGCCTTTCAATCACGGCATCAGGGGGCTGACAGAGAGGAGGGAGGAGGATGGGATGAAATCCCCAACAACTGGATCAGCACGGGGGAGAGAATTTATTCCTGTTGTGCCTCGTGTGGGGACCTGCACAAGCGTGGCTCTGCAAAAGCGAGCAGACAGCGTGACAGCGTCCTGTCCCAGGGACATCAGGGGTGGCACATGGGGGCAGGTCCAGATGTGTTGGAACTGCTTTGTCAGCCAAAGGGGTTTTTTTTTTTGGATGTAGGAGCAGCTGGTGGAAGCCAGAGAGAATCCTCATGGGCTTGGGTTCAGAAGAGGATCAGTGGACAAACACTGCAGTGCCAAATCACAACGAGTGTGTTTGGGGTGAAGCCTTTGGAGAGATGAGGGCAGGGGTGTCAGGACAGGACAAAGAAGGTGAAAGGAGCTGATGCTGGGAAGCTTTGAGGAGCTGGGTTGGGTGGGAGGTAGAGAAGAGCCTGCCTCCTTGTCCTTCAGGGTTGTGAGCCGGGGCGGAGTGAGTGAAAACGCTCTGTGGGAAGGTCAGGCTGTGTTGGGCTGAGGGAGGGAGCATGGGAGCCTGAGATCAGCAGTGCTGATTGCTTTCGAAGGAAGTGCCCCCGTCTCTCTCCCAGTGTTTCTGTTAGCATCAGCACCTTGTAGGAGTGACTGATGCTCTGTGGGTGCCTTGTTTCTTACAGAAGAGTGGATTTGCCCTTTCCTCTTCCTTTCCTATTTACTTCTTCCCAAGCTGGCTTTTCTGGGGGCAAAATCGTTGTTTTCCCATCAGCAGAGACAGGCAAGGGGGCAGCTGGCACATCATGGTACCCTCCCCTTTTGATCTCATGAGGCTCCAGCTTCATAGCATCACCTGTGAGAGGTCCTGGGAAGTCTCCAGGGATGCTTCTCCTTTCTCCCACCACCCGCCGCCCTCCTCCTCCTCGCTACCGGTCTGCGTGTCCTCAGCTGGTGCGGCCAAGGGTCATGCAGGGCCCGCCTGTCGCTGATGGCCTCACTTCCTCCCCTGCAGTTAATGCGCCTGGCTGCCGGGCGTGACGTCCAGGGCTGCCCCACTGACCCTGGCCCCAGAGCCCGCCTGCTCTGCCGACAGGGGGTAATCAGTTTAGCCGCTGCCATTAAGCGTGTTTAACACCTTGCGAGGGATCAGTTCAGCTTTGCACAGATTATTTTGCCTTCTGCTGAATTGATCCATCAGGATCAGTTGCTAAAAATGTTATCATCTTCCCCACCAGTAGTTTACACCAGTGCCTTTGAGGCGAGGACTCTTAAGACACTTATTCAGGGAGAAATTCACCTCTCCTTGTAGGACCAGCACAGAGCTGAGATGCTGCTTAAGTCCCACTAACTCCCTCCAAAAAGGGATTATGCTAAAAGAGGATTGCACTGTACATAAGCTCTGAGTGGGCAGAGAGCTAGGACAGTCTAGGAGTGTTGATGACCTTGCTCTCATGTCTCAAATTCAGATGTCACCTATAGAAGTATTTGCCAGCATCTTTGCCATCAGGAGTAGCCTGGTAGCTGTCCTGACAAGGGTTACGTCTGAGTGTAGGGGAGATGCAGAGGAAGCATGCCTGCTTCTCTGTCTTGGCCTGCACGTAGACATCATGTGTCCAAAGTGTCACTGATAATCTCTGCCCAGGTTCCCTCTGGCTGGCAGTTTCACTGCATCCTCTTTGAGCAGGCTGCAAGCATGTGCTGGCAGGAGCTCTCTGTCTGCTTGCTTTCAGAGGAATAACCCAGATTTCCTTGGGGTTTGCTGCTATCACCTCTGTTGCCTCCGCTCCTTCCTCTGTGTGTCAGTGCACTTTCAAAGGCTGTCTAGTTGGCATATGGGAACCAGGTTTCTGTGCTGCTACTGGTGACACTGTTGTTTTGACTGGGACTGATATGCATGTCTGTGGGGTGACATTGTCACCTTGCAGGGCTGCAAGGCTGTGCCCAAATAAACCTATGACAGACCCACCATACCCAGCCAGAACTAGTGCCTCTCCGTCCTGCACACAGCCTTGCCAGGTGTTCAGCCTCTCATTATACCAACACTCAGTTTTAGAGTTGTTCTTTGGGCCCATTTCTGTTGCCAAATTATTTGTTTGTGGTCTTTTTTGAAGTTTCTTAACAAACCACGTCTCCACCAGCTATCTGCAAGGCAGACATGAGTAGCCAGCCACCAGTACTACATGTGTAAGCACAGGGTCTGGTCCAGGGACCAGATGCTCAGAACTAGTCCCAGTTAGGGCTGTGACAGCATCAGTGTGAACCCAAACTAACTGGCGTTAGCAAAAACTTGCAGCTGAGTTGGGTTGGATCATCTGCCTTATGTTGCCTCTGGGCTGTGGTCTTGCCTTGCTCACTGGTGGTGTTTTCTCCTTGTTTCCAGGTACTGGCGCCGAGCCTTGGGTATGCAGGTTAGATACGCCAGCTATGATGACTATCAGTTTTGTTATTCCTATAGAGGGAGACCTGGATACCGCCCATCCATCCTGATGTTACATGGCTTCTCAGCCCACAAAGACATGTGGCTGTCTATAGTCAAGGTGGGACTCTGTTTCTATCATGGTGCTACTTAGTGACAGTCAATGGCACCAGGCTTGAGGGCCGTGTGGGAACCCAACAGTCGCACACATGGGATGTGATGATCATTTTAACATGCTAGAAATGTCCCTCTTCACTCTGCACTCATGGCTCCTTGGATCCCTTTCACCCCTATGACATGCAGGGGAGCTACAGAGGAGGAGCTGTATGTACCTGCTTCCTCTCTGGGAAGCAAGTCTTGGCCATGGTTCCTCATTGTGTCATCCTCGGTACATGAGCCAACTTATTCTGTTGCACGAGTAACCGAGAGCTGCTAGTGGGAGAGTGACCCCCCAGCTCCCACCCACAGTCACCAGTTTCCATCCCTGGGCTTCACAGCAGTTCCCCTGTACTGTAACCACCCCTGGTTTGTTTCTGCAGTTCCTGCCAAAGAACCTGCACTTGGTATGTGTCGACATGCCGGGGCACGAGGGCACAACCCGCTCAGCCTTGGACGATTACTCCATTAGCGGGCAAGCTAAGAGAATACACCAGGTAACACCCCAGCATCACACTGCTTCTACAGAGGGATGCAGGGACACAAGGGATGTGGGGACATGAGGCATGCAAAGCTCTGTAAGCCCTGCCTCATTTGGCCCTGATTCCTCCCTTCCCAGGCAGCCAGAACCAGCAAGCTCAAGCTTTTGAGTTGAATTTCTCTAATGACCCCATGCTGTTGCTTCCTCTCCCCTAACAATGGTCTTTCTGCTCCCCTGCCAGTTCGTGGAGTGCATCAAGCTGAACAGAAGGCCCTTTCATCTGGTTGGCACTTCCATGGGGGGGAACGTTGCTGGCGTCTATGCGGCTCAGTACCCAGAAGACATTTGCAGCCTGACCCTCATCTGTCCCGCAGGTGGGCAGCGCAGGGGAGGCAAGGGGGCGGGGGGGCAAGCAAAGAGGCCAGAAGCCCAGAGCAGTGCTGGGAGCAATGCATTTCAAATGATCTGCACATACAGTCGGAAAGTCTCTGGCAGGGCATGGGAGGAAATCACAGCTTCATCCCGACTGCTCTTCTCCAGGGCTTTGGAGTTGGCCATGCTGTGCTGTAATTAGAGCTGGGACTAGGGCAAATGGGACAAGACCTGCTCTGGAAGAAAATGTGTTCCCCCTTGGGGTGGCAGCCATTCTACACGGCACATCTGTGCCCTCAGTTGTGGAGGAGGAACGCAGGCAGCAGTGGGAACAGCCTCCCTGGTCTCTGCTTGAGAGCTCCAGTGTGCTGACGGGCTGGAGCTGGAGAGCTGGAAAGCTCTGTCCTCTTGCATTTGAGTGCCCCAAGTGGGAAGAGCACTTTGGGGTTGGGTGCAGGTTGGGGGGGTGGGGAGCGGTCCCTGTGCCCACGCAGCACCCCTCCATCCCTCTTGGCCAGGGGCTCAGTGGAGCCTGGGCATGACATGCAGCAGGAGGCATGGGGGCTTTGGCAGGGAACTTCTCTGCCAAGGAACACTTTGCTGCATCCCAGTTGTTAAAGCACCCTCCCACGCTAGGAAAGCGGCTCCCAGATAAGACAGAAGTAATGAAGCCAAGAGAAGGTTACCTAGCGACAGGGCTCTGGGGGCGGCGAGGTTCCTGCTCCTCTCTGGGAGTGGTGTTGACTGACTCTCCGGGTGTTTCTGGATATGGGGCTGCAGGGAGGTTTGGGATTAGGTTGCCGGTGGGATTTGTCCCCACAGTGGTCCATGTGGATGGGGCTTCTGAAATTCTCTGCCCAGCCCTTTTCTGTGGCAGGCTGGGCACGGGCATTGGTCTTTGCATCCCTTGTCCGTGGAAAAATAAACACACCAAAGTGTCCGTGCCTGTCTACAGGGAGCACACCTTGTGTTGGGTCAGCCCATGGGGCTCAGTGGTGCCAGGCCCTGGAGCAGGAGGAGCCCAGGGTACCTGGGTGCACATTAAGGCTGCCAGATGTACAGATTCTTACTCTCCCCCTGTATTTTAATTTTTGGTTTAGTGATTGAGCAAGCAGGAGCATTGCAGAGGCAGGAACAATGGGGATCAGTATGGTGACGCTCTGTTGTTGAGGTGTTGTCCGGGTTTTAGCTTGTACCCCCTTCTTGTTTGACCCAGGCCTACCAAGTACCACAGACAGCAAGTTCATCAAGCAGCTCCGGGAGCTGCAGGAGTCGGAACGCATCGACAGGATCCCTTTAATTCCCTCCACTCCTGAGGAGATGGCAGATATGCTGAAGCTTTGCTCCTACGTTCGCTTCAAGGTGCCGCAGCAGGTGAGGAGCCTGAACTGGCTGCAGCGGCTGGGGAAGGGGGACTCAGGGTTGGGGGCAGGTTTGCTTCTCCCTGAGCCTGCGTGGCAGCAGCTGAGGCGATGCCAGGAGCAGAACTGGTGCTGCTATTCTCCCATCACCCAGGCAGGACACCCTCCACCCCACTCCTAGCACCTTGCCGGCACTTTCCCTTCAAACCCACTTTTCCCAGCTCCCTCTGGCAGCGCCCACTGAAATTCCTCCTCCCTTGAGGCCTCTTGCAACAGGCTGGGATGTCAAAGGAATTTTTAGTAAATATGGCTGGCAGGAAGCATTAAATAACTAAAGTGGCTGTTGTCGGGGCAGGAGGGGGATTGTTTGTTACTTTATTAAGCAAAAGCCATGGAAATGTTAATCACCTCATTGTCTGGTGAGAGGAACTTGGCGAGGGGCTCCCCATTAAGCTGGTTTTCCTTAGGAAGTCTGAGATGAGTAGATTGGAGAGTAAGGGAAAAAGAAGTTAAGGTAACAGCCAAGACCTTTTTTTGTTGTTGGCAAAGGACAAATGAAGGAAGAAAAGTGGAGTCATGGCTGAGGCAGCCTGCTGGCCTCGGATAGCTGGCTGCGGGGGGAGAAATTTGGGTTTGCATCATAAGAGACGAAAACACTTGTTGCTGAAATGTGTGTTACTCAAGTGCAGTTGCAACAGCTGCTGTGCTTAGGAAGGAGCATGTGCTGGGGCCAGGCTGTGCGGGGCATGTCGAGGTGGTGGGAGTGTGCTCCCAGCCATGCACAGGGCGTGCCCTGGTGTGGGATGTGGGTCCCCCCAGCAGCTCCCTTTGCTCTCCCTGCAGATCCTCCAGGGCCTCGTTGATGTTCGCATCCCACACAATGATTTTTACCGGAAACGTAAGTGTCAGCAGCAGCCCCTCCAGCCCCAGGCTGTGGGGACAGGCTGCCCCCAGCCCCCGTGTCCCCAGCACACTGCTGGGCTCCAGCACCCCTCTCCTGCCTTACTGAGGGTGGGAGGGGACAGCGTCATTAACAGTTTTGGGGAGTGCACCTTGGTCACTGGTAGCACTCACTGCCACCTCCACGGGCGATGGGGTGGCTGCTTCACCCTCAGCCTCCTGGGGGGGTTAGTTAGTACCTGTACCCACAGGGAGATGGGCCGGGAGGAGGGTGTCTCAGCAGCGGGGTTTCGGGGCAGCGCAAGGATGGCCCCATTGGG
Organism: Zapornia atra; assembly: GCA_013400835.1. NCBI lineage: Eukaryota > Metazoa > Chordata > Aves > Gruiformes > Rallidae > Zapornia > Zapornia atra. The sequence continues at coordinate 180,676 of VZTU01008170.1, forward strand.
GCTCTGCCTGTCACGCCTGCCTGGGTGTCCCAGTGGGGGATGCTGGCAGGGCTGACCTGCAAGAACCCTTGCAAGAACGGAAGGCAAAGCATTGCCCTGGTAGGACTGACCCTCCTCTTGCCCCCACTAGTGTTTTTAGAAATCGTGGATGAAAAGTCCAGGCACTCTCTCCATGAGAACATGAGCAAGATCAAAGCGCCGACGCAGGTCATCTGGGGAAGGCAGGACCAGGTACGTGGCCGCCTCCACCTCCCCTGGGGCCCCATTTCTGCCCATGGGGGCATGGTATGGGCAGTACTGCTAAGCTGGGACACGTGTATCTCCATGCCTGGTGGGTGTGGACATGGGGGCTGACAGCCAGTGTGGGGCCTGAGGGAGGAGAGGGCAGAGCTGGGGCTGGGGAGGGCAAGGGGGCAGGCACGGGGCAGGTGCCAGGGCCACAGCAGGCGTGGGCCGAGAAGAGGAATGGAATGCCAGCATGCAGAGTTGTCCTGGCAACTGGGAGAGATGTGCTGTTGGTGGGCAGGCGGGAGGCAAAGGCTTCACAGGGCTGGTTACTGAGGGAAGAGTGGGAGAGAGGGAGGCAAGCTGCAGGCATGCAAAGGGCTCTGTAAATGCACAGGGACACGCGTTTGCTTGCAATGATCCAAAAAGCAGCCAAGAAAGTTCCCAGCTGCATGTTGATACCGGCACCATGCGGCACCCCAGCCCCAGGCCCAGGCATGGGTACCACAAGGTACCAAGGACCGTGCCCACATCCCTGCCCAGCAGCTCCAACAGGGCAAAACACTGTCTGTAAAAACTCAGCTCTGCCCATGGGAGTGACTATTTTTTCCTTTGCCATCCAGGTCCTGGATGTTTCTGGTGCCAGTGTTTTAGCCAGTGCAATCCCAGACTGCCACATGTACATCCTGGAGAACTGCGGGCACTCGGTGGTGGTGGAGCGGCCCCGCAAGACGGCCAACCTCATCCTGGAGTTCCTGCAGCTGCTGCACAGCATGGACAACAACAAGAAGCAGGCGTGAGCGTGGCGGGGAGCCAAGCGCCCCCGCCGGGTCTTCTAAATTGTAAAGTACAAGTACTGCAGCTTTGATAAGTTCTCAGGGATCTCGTACGAATCGGGGTGAATGTGCCAAAGTCCCTGAGGAAGGCAGAATCATTGATACCTAAACCTATAGCACCGCCGGCACAGCGACCTAGGGGTCATTGAGCAACCTCCATAGATACAGGAATGGAAGCAGAATCTCTCCCTTTTCTACTTAGACATAAAAGTAGAAACGAGCTGAAATCACCAAGCACTAGCCATGCCGTGTGCTGAAGCTCCTTGCAAGCCACCCATCTTACCCGAGTTACCGGCACATAGTTGTTAATGATGTTTACCTAAACTAAATAAGAAACGTAGGAGGGAGGATGTGTCCTGGACTGAGACTTATAATATTTCTACTACTTAGAGTCTGTCGCGTTGCATGCTGCCATGCTGTAAGAGAAACCCAGTGCTCCAGGCGTCTGCTCGAGTGCTCTTTGTGTAGGTCCTTAACTCGTGATTTATGCAGAAAACTACAGAAAACTTCATGTGTGGAAGTCCAATGACTGTGTGTGCAAAAATGTTTACACTTTGAGTGGGTTTTTTTAAATCCCCAAACAGCTCCTGCGTATATGTAATGCCTTAACGTTGCCCAGGGTACGGCATCCATGCACAGCCCGCCTTGCCCAGGGGATGGTCCCTCCCCCCCTGAGGGTGAAACCTCGGGGTGTGGATGGCAGCTTGGCCGCTGTTGTGCGAACCAGAGGGATGGAAACCGCCCGGAGTGATTTGGTCCCCGAGCCCGAATCAGCAATAAGCCCGTGGGGCAGGGTGCGAGTCAGCAACTCGGGCGAACTCGCCTCAGCTCCTCTATCCCGTCACGCTGCTGAACACGCTGATGTAAATAACGATTTCCTTAATGAATTCTGTGAATTCTGCGAACGCTGATGTCACTGAAACCAGGCGGTGAGGGGCAGGAGCGGGCTGCCTGTGTGAATAGCAGAGGGGACGCAGGCTCCTGGGCTTGCTGGGTGGCAATGAGGGGGACAGCTCACCTGCGAGGCGCTGGACGGTGGCGTGGAAAGGTACGATACGCTTGTGCGGCCTCTCGGCGATTACAACTCCTGACCAAGTGGAATTACAGGTAGAATTGGGCAATGCAGACAAGCTACGCTTCACAGCCTGCAAGGTGATGTGTGGGGAGGGGTCCTGCACCTCCCTGGGTGAGGTTCCTGTCCCAGTGGGAGAGGGCTGGTCCTCACCTCGGGCGGGACTGACTGCTGCTGGGGGTCAAGGCAGTGTGTGGTCCTCCCGAAGGCGAAGCAACAGGCGGCCATCACCTCCCTCCTCGGGGGATGATGCCAGGTGCTGCCAGAGCCTCCCCCGCCCTCAGACTGGGTGCGCACGCTTGTGGTGCTGACAGCCATTGTCTTTCAGAGGTACCCCAATCTGTACAGATATCTGGAACTCCCCCTCACCTTCTCTGCTCTTTTTAAGAGAAGAAACATTGTTCTTTTAGACAATTAGAAATTTGCTGTTAATTGCTTGGTTATTGTTTCTACTACAGGAGTTGATTTAAAAAAATAATAATAATAAATTGCTGATAGTTTTATGTGGTAAAAGCCAGAAAAACTTGTTGGGTATCTATATGGTTTCTCACATGCCACAGATTGCTGTATGCAAAGGATTTATATGGCTATTAAAATCTTAGCGATATAAGGAGCCTGCTGTGCAATGGCCATTTATTCCTTTGGGGAAGAAGGGGGCTGCAGTGGGGACTTGGTCTGCTGCTTCCTTCCTCCCCACGTTTCTGGGAGACGCAGGTTTTGCCTTGAGGAATATTTGGCGTTGTGGTGAGAGATGGTGAAGATCAGGAAGATTCAAGTCTCTCAAGTCTCTTCTCTTCAAAGACAACACAAAGTTATATCTTTTCATTAAGAGGAGGTGGCCCTAAACACTTGAGAAGCAAAATGAAACCTCAAGGGGCAAAGGAATTAGGTTTTAAGTGCCAAGATTCCTCTTAAAACTCTTGAAAGCCTGTTAAATACTCATTTCAGCTGCAATTACAAGTCTCACTGAATGTATGCAGTGTGCCAGGAATGGTGTTACATCAATATCCAGGCAAAAGTATCTGCATTTCTCCTTCCCCTGGGAGGCTGCCGAGGCCCAGCAGCTGCTTTGTTTGACAGAGGAGTTGTAGAGAGGGCTGGGGAGCATCCTGCTGACACCTCACCCCCTTGCCCGCTCCCTGCCATGGCACCCCAGCCCCACTGCTACTGTCATGCACGGGTTGAGGTGACGTGGCTGCAGGAAACCTGTCAGTCACTGCAGTGCAGGGGGATGGGAGGGGGCCTCTGGCCAGCAGTCAGTGGCTAGGGTGATGTGGGGTGCATGCATCACACGTTGCAGCCTCTCATAGCTCAGTAACAAAAATCCCTGGGTCTGTTGGGGGGTGTCTGGGTGCTGGCCCTTAGCTTGCTCCAGCTGGCCCTGTAGCAGCAGCTGAGCCCACGGTCGGGAGGCTGTGAGGGAAGCTGCCTGCACCTGGGGACACACCTGAGACACACCAGGTAACAGTATGCTCACTGAGCCTCATTTCCTGCCAGAAAAGCCTTGCCATGCAAGGCCTGCTCTTGTGGTTTTGGCTGCTACCCCTCAGCACTGAGCCCCAGCCCAGGTAAGACTGTATTCTCAGGCTGGGGGGCATTGGGAAGGGGCAGAGGCCCACGCTCCTCACGGTGGGTTTGGGTGTCCTGTGGGCAGAGCTGGGGGAACCATTAGGTCCCAGTTGTGGTGAGCTTGGGCATTGGGAACCTGCACGTAGCCTGAGCGTCCTGGCACGGCAGGAGGGAGGAGGTTGCCTTTTAGTTTGTCGCCTGGTGTTTGAAGTCCTGCTTTCCTTGTGGGAATAAACTGGGCTGGGCTGGGTGGCAAGGCTCTTGGAGGCTGGGGCTGGTGTGAGAGCAAAGCAAGGAGTTGGCCCTTGAGTGTTGTGGGTCTTGCCAAGGCTGATTGTCTGTATCCTGAAAAAGAGGTTGCAAAGCACAACAGGGCTGGCTCAATAATAAACCTAATGATGCCTCGGAGCAAGCTGTTTGCTGCTGAGCATCCAGGCCTGTGGTGGTGCCCATCACCCTGCTCCTGGGGTATCAGTGGGAGCAGGAGGGACAGAGCTGGTGGCAGCTGGTGGGCACTTGTCCAGCACAGCTGGTGCTGAAAGGTAAATGTGGTGCCCTCAAACTGTGGGCAGCCAGGGAAAGCTGGGCTGGGTCCTGCTTTGCCCAGCTGCAGCCAGAAGCATCCTTCTCCATTTCTTCTGCCAAAGGAGACTAACAGCATCTGCTGCCTCGCAGGGAAGTCTCACTGGCACAGCCCTAAGCAGAGCATCTTCTGACAGGCCGAGTGATGCTCAGGGTGTCTGGCACCGTGGTTTGGGTGTCACCGTGGGCGCTCCCCACCCTGGGAACCCATCAGCCGGCTGAACGTCCCCCTGACTCAAGGTGTTTCACAATCCTCTCGGACACATCCCGTGGTTTTCCCACAGACGCCTGGATAACCCCAGCGCGCAGCCCCGCTCCCCCTCTGTGGGAGGGAGAGGGTACTGCAGCCCCCCACTCGTGTCCCTGCGTCCTGGGGGTGCAGCGGGGGCACAGGCTCCCCGTTACACCTGCAGCCGCCCCGTGAGGCGGTGAGGGTCCCCTGCCCGCTCCCTCCGGCTCGGACTTAGGGCGAACGTAAGGAAACCGTAGGGTATGGCTGGGGCGTTTCGGTTGGTTTTCCTTCTGGGAGAGCTTTTTCCGAGCTCTGGCCTCGGGGGGGCGGTTTGGGATCGCTGGCTGCCCGGGCTGCCAGGGCTCGGTGCCTGCTCCCTGCGCCAGCGCTTCCTGCCCGGCTCCTGCCCGGCTCCTGCCCGGCTCCTGCCCGCATCTCGGGGCGCGGGGCGCAGCCCTGGCCTTCTTCCTTTCGGGAAAACCGTGTCTCCGCCCTTCACTCATCTCAGCGGGTCACTGCCTTTGCCTTTCCTTCTTTTTTTTTCTTTTCTTCTTGTTTCTGATGCCCCGCGAAGGGCAGGGGCTGGGACAGGGCACTGTGACAGGACACTGGGACAGGGCACTGTGACAAGGGCTGCCGCCTAAGGTCGTATCTCTGGCAGTGGCATTGTGCCACTTCCAACCCCTGTTCTTTCCTAGAAACTTCCATATTGCTCTGGAGAGCAGAGCCTCGTCCGTGTGTCCAGTCCCCATCCCCACCCCCGTCTCCTCCCCCCCCACTGGTGTGCTGCTCTGTTA
>VZTU01008170.1:195776-238713 GCA_013400835.1 Zapornia atra
TGCTTTGCAAACTATGATTAACTGGTCCCAGCAGCCTGCTCAGCTCCTAGCACACAGGACCCCATGCCAGGAGGAGTTGTGAGCATGCCCAGCCAGCCAGAAGAAGCTTTGGGTTTTGCTCCCTGCGTCACCAGTCCAGGGGTGACTCCTCTGTGGCTTGTCCCCATCACACTGGCAGATGATGGACAGTTTTACCTATCCCTTCTGCTGCACCCTGGGTGCTGTAAGGACGGTGGTGGCTGCTGTGGGAGCCCAGGCAAGGAAGGAGAAGGGCCGTCCTGTGCATCGCTGCTCTCTGAGTTTCTCCCTGGGCTGTTTCTCAGAGGGTTGGAGGCTTTGAATCGCTGAAACCAGCACGGTCCAACCCAGAGGTCACTCTGGCCCAGCAGGGCTATATGCTGAGGTGAAAACTAGAGCAGGGCCACGGGCAGCTGCCTCCTCCCCCGTGCAGGGGCCCTCACTGTAGGGCTGGGAAAGGTTCATTTCCTTGGGCGTATTATAATCTATTAATTAGGTAATAGACACTGTTGGTCAAGGTTTGGGTTTCACCTGCCATGATGTCAAACGGAGGTCAGGCTCTTGGCTTGTCCCTTGCCTTGCCCGGCCTCATTTAGTGGCCGTGTCCCCACAGCTGTCACTCGGGCAGCGAAGGCATCTCTGCTGCTGCCCCATGCCCCCGTGCTTGGTGTTGGCATGTGTCAGTATGGCTGTTTGGTGCTTCTTGGGTCTCAGGGATGGGGAAGGCACATTGAGGGTCTCCAGGACACCCCTCAGAATCCAGGTTCAAGGTACAGGGAACCACACGAAGGTCACGGAGACCTTGTCATCACCCCAATGCAGGGGGTGTTGCCAGCCAAGGGAGGGAGCGTGTGCATGGCAGTGGGATGGCAGCACTGGCCATGGCCCATCCCTGGTGCCAGCACACCCATGACTATTTTTACGGCTCAGAAACATTGTGCTCCCAAAGCCATGGACTAGCAAAGGTACTGGGATGTATCAAATTAACAAGACCAGCTTCCTCATGACCTGGAAAGGTGCAAGGAGCCAGGGGAGGGCTGGGAGGCTCTCAGGACCCCAGGCCTCATTAGCTGTTGGGGGACCAAGAGCCCGTACCTGTAGCAGGGGTGCCGTGCAGCCAGGTTTCCCCCCAAATGCACCCTGGTGAAATCCCAGCAGAGGGGACTGGGGAAGGCTCAGGCCAGCCCAGATGAATGAGAGCTATCTGCTCCATGAGAGCTTGCTGCATCACTGCTGGTGCATCTGCTTGCCACTGCAACTCTCCTATTTTAATTTGCTTTTCTTGTTTGATGCATTGTTATTTTGTTCTGAAGGAGCTTTAGGAGGTCTCTTTGCATCCGACCCGTTGGGAGGAAACATGGCTGCTCCTCCGCTCTCCTCATTCCCTGGCGTAAGCAGGCCTTTCTTTTCCCCTTTATTTTAGTGCTTTGATGTCCTTATAATTTATTTTTGCAGCAGAGTTGTTTTCATGATAAAATGGAAATGTTTCCTGTGGGTGGCTTTAAAATGAAAGGCTGAGCAAGGAGGCTAAAAATAGCCCTGCGTGAGCCGCTGGCTGCCAGAGTGGCTGGGCTGGGCAGGGGCCGCCTGCCTGCAGAGCCCAGGAGGGGACCTGGGGGCCCCCAGAGCTGTGACTGTGGGGTCCCTCACCAATGGTTAACCTTCTCCGTGCCAGAGCATGTGGGGTGGTTCACAGGGCTGTGCTCTGGATTGCTTTCCCTGGAGCTAGATTTGGTTGTTCTGTGTCTGGGGCAGAGGAGTCTGTGCCCTGTCCTGGTGTGAGCCCTGCTTGGACGGGAGGGAACACAAAGACACCCCTCCGGGACCACTGCTAACGGCACAGAGCACACAAAGCAGCCAAGACAGTGCCACTGAGGGGGTGCTGAGTCCCCCCAGCCTCTCCCCACTGCCAGGAAGGGAAAAGGCTGGAGCTGGTGAGCAGGATCAAGCTAAAGGGCCGTATCTTGGTAGCTGGGTCTACCCAGCCCCTGCCTGGCTAGCTGCTAGCCCCAGCCTCCTCCCCAGGCGTGCACCAAGGGCTGCCTGCACTGGAGCTGGATGAGCCCTGGTCTAGGGGTGGGACAGGGCTGTCAGCCCTTACCCATTGGAGCTGATGCAGCTGGGGAGAGCTCTCCCAGTAACATCTCTCCTTACATGCACCAACTGCCCCCCTAGCAGAAACGTGCAGCTCCGTTTACCCTGCTGACTCATCTTCCTCCCTTTCATCTTCTCTCAGATGCAGCTTATTATATGGGGCTTTAAATAGGGCTTGCTTCTGGTTACACGTGCCCAGCTATAACTGCTTCTCACCCAGGCGTGACGTGAGCAGATAGCCTCCCGGCAGGGATGTGTAACACTTCCTTACAGCTGTTAGAATGGGAGTAGGTGGGTGGGATGGGCTGGGGCTACCTCCTTGTTTTGTTTTTGATGGCAATAGCTCTGCAGGTGCCTCTGAATGAATCTCATTGCAGCATCTTTTCTGCTGCTCACCCAGATCTCTTCTGTCCTCTGAGCACCGACCCTAAAACCCCACCACCACATGTGGGGGCCCCACTGACTGGCTCCCTGGGGCTGTGGAGCAGAAGCATCCACGACCTTGCTCTGCAGCAGTCATGGGCAAGTCCCTGTCCCTGGGGACAGGGATGATCCAGTCACTTGGCATCCCACGTTTCAGTCGCATCACAGCAGGATCTGATACGTTTCCCGAGCGTGGCCTCAAAGCCCTGTAAGAGTGCCAGGGATGGCAGAGAGACTGCTGTAGGAGCTTTACTCCCTGCGTAGGTTCTCTCAGGCTGTGACTGAGTCACCCTGCAGCCATCTCTGATGGTGCGGGCAGGCTGGCCCAGGCCAGCAGTGCTCCCGTGAGGCAATGGCACATCACTCAAAGGCGTCTGATATAAATAGATGGGAGGCTGAAACCGAAAGCTGTAATCATGTGTGTGCCAGCATGAGACAGGAGCGGGTAAACACAGGTGGCTGCTGCGTCCGCCAAACGGGCCCCTCCCGAAATGCAGCTCAGTGACACAACTGGCATCCCACAAGCGTGGCCTGGTGACACAAATATCCCCAGCCGGGCTGTGAAGTGGGGAGCAGGACAGATGTGCCAGGTGGGATGGCAGGTCTGATGGGGGTCTTCAGCCTGCTTCTCCTCCTCCACTGAAATCCACCCTGGGAAGTTATGGACATTAAAAATCCTGGCAGGGATCGAGCTGACCCCAACTACAAGCCTTGCAGTGCTCAGGGATGTTCACTGGAGCATTGGTCTCTGCAGAGACCTGGGGTTTGGGGCTGGTGATGCGGCTCACATCCCCTGAGGCATGCTGAAGTCCGCCATTTACTTGGAAATTGCTCTCAGCTGAAGGCAAGCAGTTAAATTGCAAATGAAAGTTAAATATTTACAGCATTCAAATTAGTGCTGTGATGTGCTGGGCTGGGAAAGCATGTGTACCGATCCCTATGCTGCCCAGAAATGTCTCCAAGCTGGCGGCTTTGCTCTAGTCCTGCCACAGAGAGCATGGACCAGGCTCACATGGCTTCTGAGTGCTGCCCTTGAGGGACACCGGGAGGGTCCCCAGGCACTGGCTGCAGTGGGGGAGGGTGCTGGGGTGCATTGCCTGGTTTTTAAGACCAGAGAGAACAATTGCCTCTAGTGAAACTGCTCCATAACAGACAGTATTGTGAGTCTCAAATTCCTCAGGAACCATTTGGGTGGCCGGTTACCCTTCCTTTTAAGTAAACAGATAATTGTGCCTTATTGAATGGTGGATGTTGAAAAGACAAAAAAAATGGGGTGTGAGCTCTGACTCCCTCATTTGCAGTGGCTCCTCCTGGCCCTGCCATGTGGGGACGAGGACAGTGGCTGGTGCCAAGTCTCTTGCATGGGGCTGCATCTCGGGCCACAGCTGCAGCTCTGCCCTCGACCTCCTCCAACACTTTGAGGAGCCTGTTTCCATGGATCTGGGGTGATTTTTGATGGATTTGGGTGACTTGGTGAATAGGGAATTGATCACTTGCCAGCAGGGCTGGCATCACCAGCTGGTGTGAGGGAAATGTGAGGGAAATATTTATTAAGAAGCTGGCACTGGAAGGGAAGCACCCTGGGGAAGCAGCTGGGCCTGGAGAGGCTGGATTTCCCAACAGATTTAGGCAGCAGGATCTGTGCAGACACAAGCCAGTGGAAGCAGGAGACCAAACTGCCCTGATTACTGCCCTGCTGGGGTTTCTAGGTTTTCTTTGCATTAAAGGCCAGAGATTTAATGGTTTTAATACCAGAACTTAGGTGCTGGAATCCCCTCCAGCAATAAGGAGCCTGCCAGGGCAGGGAGGTGTGAGCCTGTGAGGTCAGGAGCAGTGCAGCTCTGCCCATGATGCCAGTTGGCCATGGATCTCCCATGTGGCACTGGCTGTGGCAGGGTGGCACTAGCTCTGCCCCAGAAGTCCTGGATGGGGCAAGCAGGGTTGGAGATGCCCCAAGGGGGCTGCAGCCCTCACTGAGCAGCACAAAATGCGTCCGTGTGGGATGGTGGTAACAGATGACAATAATCCCTGCCAGCTGCCAGCAGAGGTGGGCCATGGGCTCTACAAGCATGAATTGATCTTCTCTTCATGAGGACTGAAAACCCAGCGTGTGCCCCTGTCAGCCTGCTGCAGCTCATGGTATGCATGCACGCTGCCAGCCTCGCACTTCCCTGCCGGCACAGCACCAAGCGCGTGCGATGAGGGACCCAAAATGCTGTGGCCAGGAGGATTCTGCAGGCTTTTTCATTAACCTTGGCCCAGATACAGTTTGCTTTAATAATCCCTACACAGCTTGCCCAGATCAGCGCAGTGTTTGCCTCATCCCTGTAGATGAGAGAGAGAAAATCGTCAGGAATGTGGGGTGGTTTTTTTTCCCAGGTAACTTCCCCAGCTTTGTGACCCTGCTAATGGATTTGGCCTAGGGAGAGGGGCAGCAGCTTTTGCTCCATGCCAGCTGCAGCTCACGTTCCTGCTCAGCTGCTGCACCCGCTCTGCTTGCGAGCCTGCCCTACTTTGGATCAGCCCACGGTATCTTTGCTTGTGAGGTCAGTGACAGCTGCTGGCAGGCCTGGCTTTACGCTGTGTTTACTTTTTAAGCAGCTCAATACAAATACAAAATGAACAGCCTCCTTGGGCTGCTTTAACTGTTTCGGTATTCCTGCTGAAGAACTGTGGGTGAATTAGTTATGGGGCTCACGGCCTTCAGGCAGCTGGGGCTGTTTGCCCCCTGTGAGGCTTCGGTTCTTTGGCTTAATCCCAGGTTTGGTTATTGAGCCTTCACTAATAATGGCTTTACGGGGGGGCTCACAGATAATCTGCAGCGGAACTCTGTTCCTTCATTTGCCTTGGGGGATGGAGGGAATCTTTGCAGCTTTCCAGTGACCTTCTGCACCCTCTTCCCTCAAACGGATGCCGNTAGCAAATACACCCTCCTGTCCCCCTCCACCGGCCAAACCCTCTTGCAGCCTGGCTGGGAGAGCCTTGGCTCTGTGGTGACAGGCAGCTGAGCGGCAGGAGGCCAGCAAGACGTCATCTGTGCCGGGAGCACACGCTGTTCTCTTCTGTAAATGACTTGGGAGGAAGGAATTTAACTCAGAATTTCCTCCTTAAGAGCTCCGGCCCTTGCTCTGGGCAGAATCTTCTCGGAGGGGTGGGTTGGCTACCTGGGATGCAGGGGGAGGCAGAGAGTGGCTGTGGGGGTCAGGATGGTGCTGGGGAAAGGTGCTGGGTCAGCTTGGAGCCCCCTATTTCCTCACTTAAGCTAATGGCTCCTGCACAGGCTCGAAGGGAGGCTCAGAGATGGTGAGATGGGGAGGAGAGGATAAAATGTGCTCTGGCTCAGGGGCCCCGGAGGTGCTGATACACACAGCGACAGTGTCAGTGTGCCTGGGGAGGCATCCAAAGCATGTGCAGCCCTGCAAGCATGCTGAGTGCTTGACACAGAGATTCCCTACTGCATTGCTTGCCCTGGGCTAGCTGCCCACAGCTCCCCATCCAGGGGCTGCCAAGACCCCATGGGTCTGGGGCATCCTCGCAAAGAGGTGAAAGGTGAATCTTCTTTGTTGTGTGGCCATCTCACAGTCTGAGCCACCCTTCCACGTGGCTGGTCAACACGTGAGTCGTTCTTGCCCAAAAGCAGGAGCCGGTTGCCAGACTGGAAATTGCAACCTCAGTGCAGGAGCAGCTCTCTCTGTTACTTGCTCCAGAGCCATGATGTTCTGCTTTTGCTTGCTGCTGTTTCGGCTCCACAGTGGTCTGGGTACTGGGAATTAGCATAATTAGGACTTTTGGTGCCACTTGCTCACCATGGACACTGAAGCTCTGTGCAAGTTTCTCTATAAGAAGTAGGTCAGCATAAACTCTCCCTTTGGAAAGAGGGGAAGCACAGAGGATTAATTAACTTGCTTGGTATCGCACAGGCAGGCAATGGCAGTGGTGCCAGGCAGCATCCCTGGTCCTGGGAGAAGCAGGGGTTCTTGTGGCAGGCCCTCCTCCTCCCTGTTGGGCACAGCACAGTTGAGATGCTCCTTGTTTGCTCTCCCAAACCAGGCTCCATCCCACAGCCTGGTCTTCTGATGGCCAAGGATAAAGTTCCTGTCCTCACAGCCCAGTGACTCGGTTGCTGAAGCCTGGTGCTTGCAGCCCGTGCCTGTTTTGAAGTAGCAGAAGCTGGCGATGATGTAATCCTGCACTAAAAATAGCAGAGGAAGAGTTCCTGAAGCAGCAGGAGAAACTGCAGGCAAGGGATAGATAGGAGGGCTGAATTCACAAGAATTTACATTCTCAATTGATGCTGATTCAGTCCATCCTCTTGGCATTGCCTGGAGCACTGGTGTTCCAAGGACATTAGGCCAGGAGTGCTTGCTGTTGCTGACTCCCTGGGCCCTAGGGAGATCCGCTTGTCCCTATCCTTCCTGACTCTCATGCAGTTCTTACAGCTTGCACCATTAGTCATGGACAGCTGGTGGGGAAACCTATAGCCAGTGGTGGGCAGGATGGAGAGCCTGCAGCCAGGGGCAGGAGGGTGCAGGGCCCAGCCATGGACATGCATGTTGGGTTTTGACAGAGGACAGGTCTGCTACCGAATGGAGCAAAAGTCCCCCATAACTACAAAATCTGCAATAGCTGAGCCCGTTCCTCTGTGGCATCCATCACAGGAGGCCTGTGCCAAGGCCCAGAGGGCCTTGCAGCTCTGGAGCTTGCAGCTGCTGCCACCCTGCCCCACAGCACTGCAGGCTCTGCCACAAGCACCCCCCATCACTGGGAGACCATCAAGGAGCAGGAACTTGCTCTTCCATGAATAAAGAGGATTTATTCTGAGGTGAGCTGTTTAGGACAACCCAGTAGATGGTTTTTCCTTCAAGGTAGTGTGAAAAGGTTCATCTGCAAAGCTAAAAGATACATGGGGAGGTATTCTGACTTTCACAGCATCATCATCTCCCTGATGCCTGGAGTAAGGGCCAGGCTGAGGTGGCTGGTCAGAGGAAAGCTACCAGGAGGAGAAGGCAAGGAGAAGGAACAGGAGGAAAAACACATCCAAGTTCCTCTACAGGGGAGAAAATGAGAGAGCACTGTGGGCTGCCTCCAGGGACGGACCAGTGGAGGGAAAGGGAGCAGGAGAGACGCTTTGGTTCGTGCAGCAGGTAGTGCCCAAGTATCTACAGCATGAGCCTGCAGTTACTCAGTCGCTGCAGGCTTAGCTGGCAGGGAATAGAGCTGTTGGTGAGTCTGTGCCATCTTGAGCTGGAGCCACACCTGGTTTCTGCAAGGAAGCAGGTATTACAGACAGCGTCTGGCCCATCTGCAGTGAGATGGATGGCGGTGAGTGAGGCATCACAAGCCCTTTCCTTCCTGTACAAAAGGCACCCTGTGATGTGTGAAATACAGACAGTACCCTCCCCACTGCGATTTCTGCCAGCATTTATTTCTCTTGTTTGACTTACTGGTGCAAAAATCTTGCAAGCATTAAATTTGTTGAATGGGGAGAAGTTTTCTGTAACTGGTTCTTCACCCAGGGGAACTCTGTGAGGGATGTCTGCAGCTGCCAAGACAAAGTTTCCGACCTTCTCTCACACACAAACGTCTCCCAAAGGGTCTGCTGGGACTGGCCCTGATCCCACAAAAATGCAGCAGGAGGAGGATTTGGGGTGTATCTCTGGGCAAAGCCAGGCTGTGCAGAGCAGCCACAGAAGTGCAAATGGAAATTGAAGGCTGGGGGTGGCAGGTTTAAAGCAGCTGAAGGACAAGCTGACTTATTCTGATTGATATTTATATCTGAACTGGCTTTTCCCTGCCCTAAATAGTCTGCACTGCTATGCTGCACTGAGCAGTACCGGTGACATTTCAGCAGTGCCAGGCGGGTAGGTGTGGCAGGATGTGCGACCGCAGGGCACCAACCAAGCCCTGGTATCACCCAGCTTGGGAGTTCCCAGAATGTTCCCCAGAGGAGTTTTAGTTCTGAGTCGTGTTCCTCTCTGCAAGCTGGGGTGTTCAGGCTGTTGCACTGAAGGAGAAGCCATGAAACTCTGGCCATATAGAGGGCAGAGAGTGGTGCCTTGGGATGAGCACGCAGAGCGCTTCATTGTGAGGTCTGGGTGCACCAACAAAGACCGAGGGTCTATGGGCAAAGGCTGAAGTGGAAAGCACATTCCCAGACATGGGAGTATTGCCCTAAGCACCACCACAATAAACAGATCTATTCCACAAATAACAACACAAATAGATATAATTACTCCAGCCTGCTGTACTGGCCCCTGGTGCTGCTGCCTGGCCCTGCGGGATGGGGAAAGAAGCAGGGGGATTTATTCACCAAGGAGCTCCTGAGGAATGCTCAGAAAAAGGAGAATGAGAGGGCTAAGCTGTGGGAAGGCAGGCACTGAGAGATGGAGCTGCCACAGCCCACAAGTGCAAGAGGAAATCAAAACTGCTGGCTCTTTCCGGCTTCAGCTGCAGCCGCTGAGATGGTTGCCCACAGAGCCCGGCAGCACTGACATGGAAGGCAGGAGCGAAGAGCTGACCCAAATCTCTGGATTTGGGGTTTCGCTGAGGCTGCAGAGTCTGCAGCAGCACCATGAGCTGCCCCAAACACCCACTCCACCAGCCTGATAGATCTGTGGGTGATGGCTCTGGGTTGGAGCAGCCACAGCTACATGTTACCCGTGTTACCAGTGTGTTTGGGGGGGTTGGGGGAGGGTGCATTCGGAGGCTCTGCCTCACCCCATGTGAAAACTTAGATTGTATGGAAAAAACCACTTTGGCCTCTCCTAACCTCTAGGCACTTGCTATCTACATATCGTTCTCTGTGTGATTTTTGGCAAGTGATTGTTCTATCCTATGCTAACACATGAATTGTGCCATGGCAGCAGTTCACTAGGTAAGGAGTACTACTGGGAGCTACAACTTCAGAGCTGGGACTGCTGCAGGGAGTGGAGGGGGGGCCACAGCAGGAACTGGCATTTTGTTACCCAGAGCCTGGGCTGGATCTCCATTAACAGCCCACAGACACCATCTCCAGGGCTCAGTACAATTGAGTGGGCAAGGCAGGCTTTCTAGGGTGCCTTTCCAGGACCCCCCCAGGTCAGGCTGGCACTCTGCATCAGCTCTTGGTCTCTAAAGAGGCTGAAGGTCTTCTTGGGATGGGCCAGGAAATGTTTTGCATGTCTTGCTGGCTTGGAAGCAGCTCTTTGTTGCTGCCCTCTTCTCATGCTCTCCTGCATCTTCCCAGGGCAGCAGAGCAGGTTGCAATCACACGCCGTCAGTCCAGGGCTCCTGCAGAACCCTGACAAGCACAGGCAGGCTGGGCCGTGGCATTCAGCTCCTTCCCAGCAGGTAACCAGCCTGCCTGGATGGGCACTGCTGCCATCCCTGTTTTCAGTGCACCATGGATCACGTGCTCCCTGCTTGCCTGAAGCACAGCCAGCAAATTAAACCTTTAACCATACATCACAACTATTTTTGTTTGTGGTTTCTGGGTCTGGTCAGATCAGTTAAAAGGAACTCGGGATGGAGAAGACCCTTTCCATTAATGACAGCCGTTTGCAGGAAAGCACAGATCCTTCACCTGCAATCACTCGGGTCCTGGCTTGCTGAGAAGCAGCTGTCAGCTCTCCATCAGCTCTTGAGAAATCCCAGAGCTGAGCTTCCATCCCAGCAAACAAAGTCCGGCTGCTTTTCTTCCGTGACTCATACATCAATTTGCAATTGCTTGGGAGTAATAGAAAGTGCCTGGCAAGGGACAGGACTGCCCAACAGGCAGCTGAACTGTTGGGGCTCAGGCCCCTGATTTTGCTGCTGCCCTGTGCAAAAAATCCACATGGTTATCCTCCTTTTTTCCAGCTCCATTCTCATAATTATTATTTTTGGCCCGAAGAAGACTGAGGATAGCTCATGGAATCTATTTCCGTGCAAGACATCTTTAAAGCATGACATTTCCCTGCTACTTCGTTAAGTGGTGTCCTCCTTTAGTGGCCTGGCTGTTTGAGTCCTGAATCAGACCCATCATCTGATGGAATGTTTTGCAAGTAAATAATAACTAGAACCATGTGCATTGATTTGAACTTTCCACGGGCACGGTAAAAGTGGCATGGACTACACCATGCAGAGAGAGCGTGGGATTATGACTGCCGGTGAGGACTACACAGATAGAGAACTGTATTGGGTGGGAACTGGGCTGATTTGGTGAGAAGCAGCTGACTTCTGGAGGGTTTACATTTTTCATTCAGGGTGTCTCAGTTTTCATATAAATGAATATTTGTGACCCTCACCACAACAGGTATATTACTGAACTAGGGAACCTCGTAACAATCCTCTGTCCCCTGTAAAAGGCAGAATTCCTAAACCCTTAGCAGGGGAGACAAAAAAATACGAACTTTATGCTCAAGGGAGTTTCTTCTGGATCATGGATTTGGCACAGCCCACAAGGGCAGTTTGCTTCACCACGTCCTGTATCGTGCCGGTGCTGTAAATAATGAGAAATGCTTGTTCCTTTAAACAGTCAGGCTGGCACTCTGCACCAGCTCTTTAAAAATGTATATATATTTATATATACGTGCACGCAAGGGAGATGAAGGTGTTTGTGGAAGCAGGATTGCTTATTGCCTGTTTACTTTGTGAATGATTTTGGCAGTAGGAGAAAGAGGCACCTTTTTGACTGCCTGTGCGAGCAGATACTCGCTGGCTTAAACACTGCATCTCCTTTGTCTTGGCAAGGAGGAGAAGGAGGAGGAGGAGGGTTGTGCGTTGCTATTGCAGTGACTCCTAGAGCTGAATGTCTTACGTTCAACAGCATCACGCCATTGCTCAGGGAGAAATGTTCTCAAGAAGTGGTGCAGGGAGCCTGGAATGCCAAGCCAAATGATTGCTTGTGTGTCTGGGAGCACAGCTAGCTGGAGGTTCATCCTAGAGCTGATGGGATGCGGGGCTGGAAGTTTAGGAAGTGACCCTGAGCTGCGTGTGGGCAAGGGGAATGAAAGGCTTACCAAGCTGAGCTCGATGTTGACGTCTTCTTACAGGCATGATCTGTATCAGGGAAGCTGATCGCGGGGGAGGTAGGAGATGGCTGAATGACACGCATAGCCTGGAATTGCTCCCCTGCTAATTAAGAGGAACGGAAAGAAGCACAGCAAGGAGCAAGGCTAGAGGAAACCTAATGCTGCTGTGAGCATGTGGGAATACTCCCAGGCTCCTGAGGGATGGGGCAGCCACCCACTGGGGAGGGGTCCCACGAGGACGCACCACAGTTCCCCTCTTCCTGTGGCTGGGGAACCTAATCTGGGCTTGCAAACGAACATTAAAAGTAGTAGCGAGTGTCAATAATCTCCAGCCTTAACTGCCAGTCTCTTGAGTAAATTACAGACCTGCCCTCTCACGACCAGCTTCAGCCCAAAGAGGCATGGATTTAAAACAAAATATTTAAATATCCAAGGAAAGTCACCAGTTTTGAATTCTGAGAGACACATACAAAACCAGATTTTGAAATGACGATAATCATGATGGCGCCAGCCAGATAAATGAGGAGACTCTGAACTGGCAGCCCTGCTTGGCTTTGACTGTCAGCCTGATGGACAAGAGATGCATATTTTAAGCAGTGAGAACCAAGGGATATAATTGCTTCTTACACAAGACTCTATGTGTGTTTTTACTTTAGAACGAGGAAGAAATCAGGGATCTGTTGCCCTCTGAATCTCTTTGGTGAACTGATGCTTACCTCTGCAAACCAAGGACTGTTCCTGTGCCCACGCAGAGGCAGGCAACCACAGACCGGAGGTGGGAGGTTTGAGCAAGATGCTCTGTGCACACAGCCCTGCCTCAGCAGCCCGTGGCCAGAAAGGCTGCGTCCCTTCTGGAAACAAAGGATGCCTTTTACTGGGTGTGTTGTACAGCAGAATTGTGGTGGCTTGTGTGGCTTTTAGCTGTCTGACCTTTATTTAAATGAAATGCAGAGTAATTTGTATCTAAGTGGAGTTGTTCTGTCTCATTAGTGTGATTAAATAGATGGCAGAGCATTACTAAGTTCATTGTCAGAGAGACTGTTGCTTAGTAATTTGAACTGCAATGATCTCATTATTCAGTATTTTTTTCCTTACAACGATGGTGGCTCTGCCATTGCAGGCGCCTTCACAGGCTTGTATGCAAACCCCAACAACTGCGATGGCATCTAAAGCATTAGGCCACAGGCTCGGAGAAGTCATGCAGGGTAAAGCTGAGCAGGGGGAGCCTCGTATGCCCAAATGAGAATTTTGGTGGTGTAGAAACAGAGATGCCGAATGAGCGGGTGAGCCCAGGCGTACAACCCCAGGACTCCGCTGCTTCTGCCTCCTCAGCAGGGCGAGTGGCACAAGTGCCCCTGCAGCCCAGCCCCAGCCACATCCAAATCAACAGCACGTGTCGTGCACCCACAGAGATGGACTGTGTTCAAGCAGGCACCGAGGCAGAGCTAATGGGAGCCTTATCTATGGCTGCTGTGGCCTGCGAGGCACAGAGGCGTCATGCGGAAGATCACTAATGTCCAAGGAAGAGGAAATGCACCCCACCCTGCATAGGGGTGCCTGCATGGGGGCTCGAAGTCTGTGGACAAGGCAGGGTGCACGGCAGGGCCTGTTCAGGCATTCACCTTGCAAGGCTGGAAGCCGTGTCCTCTGCCTGTCTTGCAAAGCTGAAGCTAGTCCTGTGTGGAGGCTGGGAGACACAGAGGGGCCACTTCTCACAGAATCACAGCATCACTAGGTTGGAAAAGATCTGAAGTTATCTAGTCCAGCTGTACCCGTCCTCTACTAAACCATATCCCTGAACACATTGTCTACCCATCTTTTAAATACATCCAGGGTCAGTGACTCAACTCCCTCCCTGGGCAATCTGTCCCAGCGCCCAATAACCCTTTTGGTGAAGAACTTTTTCCTAATGTCTGATCTGAACCGACCCTGGCACAGCTTGAGGCCGTTCCCCTCATCCTGTCACCTGCTGCTTGGGTGAAGAGACCAACCCCCACCTCTCTGCACTCTCCTGTCAGGTAACTGTAGGCAGTGATAAGGTCCCCCCTCAGCCTCCTCTTGTCCAGGCTAAACACCCCCAGGTCCCTCAGCTGCCCCCCATAAGGTTTGCTCTCCAGCCCCTTCCCCAGCCTGGCTGCCTTCTCTGGACACACTCCAGGACTTCGGTGTCTTTCTCGTAGTGAGGAGCCCAAACCTGAACACAGTAAAGATTCTCCCCACTGTCCTGCTTCCCAGGCCTGGGCTCTACGGAGCGGGCCGGCCATCCCCCACCTCCCCACGGCTTCCCTGCTAAGGGGTGCGGGGTCAGGCCTGGTTGCAGAGGGCGGCGAGGCCCGGGAATGGCCGAGCGCTGTCCGGGCCTGCAGCACCCCCCTGTNTCCAGCCCCCCCCTGTTCCCGCGTCCCCCTAGCCCGCCGCCCGCCCCGGCTCCCCTAGCAACAGAGGCTCTGCCAGCTGCCCAATCAGCGTGCAGCGGTGCGGACCGAGCCAATAGGAAGGCGGGAGAGAGGGCGGGGCGTGCCTGGGTGGGGGAGGGCCGGCCCCGCTCCGCGCCGCCATTTTGACGTCTGAGGAACAAAAGAGGCGAAGCCGCTGCCGGTGCCGGCCTGACATCAGGTAATCGGCGCGTCTTGCCGTTTTCCCGGGCCTGCGGCCGGCTCGCTCGCCGCCGTGGGCTCTCGGCGAAACCGTTGTTATCTTCCCCCGCTCCCTCCCTCGGGGCGGCCGGCTCTGAGGAGGTAGCCGAGGGCTGCCGCTGGGGCGTGAGGTGCGGCGGGGCCCTGCCTCAGCGGGCCGCAGCCCCGCCTGCCGCGGGAGGTCGGTGCCTGGCCTGGCGGAGGCGGGGGGTAAGCGGCTGACCGGTTTCCCGCTGGGGATGCTTGGCGGCAGCCTCGGGCGTGTGGTGGCGGCGGCAGGGGGAGGGGCATTGCCCAGGCTTAGCGCGAGGGGAGGGCGGCACTGCTCTGGTTTCGCCGCCGGGGAAGCGGAGCGGGAGTGGGGCTGTGGCCTGGCCTCACCCCGGGCAGGTGCGGGTTTGGCCCGGGATGAGGGCTGGGAGGGGCGGGCGACAGTTACGGAGCATCCCCGTTTGTACGCAGCATCGCGCTTCCTGCCCAGCCTTGCCCTCCACTGCGGGGCTGTGCAGGGCGGCCCTGGCTCAGCTCTGGGGCTGGGGGAGTGGGGGGGGTGCAGCTGTGCGGGTTTAGGGGCTGTCTGACCCCGGAGCTGCTTGTCGCCCCTTGCTGTTACTCAGCAGTTCTCGTCTGTCTCATAAGACGCTGGCTTTTCGTTTTGCCTGGGTGATGGATGTGCTGCAGGTTTGACGGCTCTTTCGTACGCTCGGTGGTATTACAAAATAGGGAGCTTCGGTACGTGCCTTGAAATGGGACTGCTGCTCACGAGTGGCCTGTTTCTCTGTAAAACGGAAGTACAGACTGATGTCTTGGTACGAGCTGGTTCGCTTTGAGCATCACAGGTCTTGTTTACGTGGCTTGGCACCCTCAGGCTCTTAAACAAAAACACTTATGATTGAGGCTTTGGAAATCGGTGTTCAGCTTAAGAAAATAAATGTTATCGTTGTTGATAAAATAACAGGCTGTTGGTAGTTACACCCTGATATGTCCTTGGCCTTAATTCTACTGTGAAAAGTATGCATGTTTAACATTGATATCTTTCCTGATACATGTTGGAATTTAATTGCCCTCTACTTCTAGCCTGTCCTTTTATGATTTTTTTTTGACACAGTGCCTTGTGTCCCATATGAATGTATCAAGTGCCCATATGCTTTTTCTTTTGACTCATGAACATGAGTGGGATAGGTCTGCGTCAAATATTGTAATTCAAATTTTACTTTAATATTTAGTTGAACATTAAAGCTAATGTGACTTTTAACTTTTCAGTCAGGTGATGTGTTAATAATGACCATTGCTTGACATGTAACAGTGAAGTGAGAGTAGAACAGATCAAATTTGATGCTTGAGAATAACAACGTCAGGATTATTTTGGCTTTTAAATGCCTAAGAATTGGACTCTTTGCTCATAACTTTGCTTATGTAAGGTAAAGATTATTTTACATTTCACAAATGCATTAAGTTGAAATTAAATTTCATATTTTTAGGACTTGCAGTAACATTAAGGAATGGAAGCAAATGCGTGTATTTTAAAAGTAGAGTGAATAATTTGTTTAAATTTGGCCTATTTAGTATCTTCTAGCTTATATTTTTTTCTTTAATAAAGTATATTACTAAATGAGGAAGAATAAAGTTATTTATTAATTGCCAGGATTCAGGACAATTTCTTCAAAAAAGAGTAATCTTAAATGCTCAGAAGTGTCTCCTGCTTAAGGGTCATGAGCAGGATTTCAGGAGAGGATTTCAACCATTCATACGTGCTTGATTGTAACTATTTCAGGCCTTAAACTTGGCCAGGTAGCTTATATTAATTCAATTAATTGAAAAGCTGTTTTCCTACCTCTTCCGTCTTGGCTGTTTATACCTTTTTGAAATAATGCTCTGTTATCTGTGGTACTTTGGTCATACAGGCAATCTAAGGTTTATGTTGCTGTTTCTTCTTGCGGAAACGTAAATAGCAGCCACCATAACCAGGCGGTGTGGTAACTTGTGAAGGAGCTGGAAAAACGGATAGTGGTCAGTTATGTGAACGCTGGGCTTTGTGCTCAAAAATTCCTTGCCTACCAGTTGCTTGCGAGGAGGGCTTCAGATTTCTGAGGCAGGTGGTTTTAGAAAAACAGGATGTTAAGAGAAAAAAAATGTCTTTGATGCCTGTCAGTGCATGAACTTTCAGCCAGGTCACTGGTATGGTGGTACTTCAACTGTTCTCTGATCAGCTGGGAAGTGTGAGAGGATATTTTTGGGATGTTTTGTCTTTTAAAGCGTAAGGTGTAGACCCTGAGGCCCTAAGGATGCCTCAGTCAGTGAGCTGTGGTGCTGGGGGACAAATGGTTTAGGAATAGGTGGAGGCAGGGAATTGGATGTTGTCAGGTGGATTGAGGAAGACTGGCTTGACTAGCAACATAAATTCCTGGAGAATATTGGATCTGGAGGGTTAAATGAAATAGAAGTTACCCTTAAAAATCTTCTGATTATTTGCTGTCTGAGTATTTTCAGTGAATTGAATTTGATACAATCTGAGGAAATTCTGGAGTCAATGGTATTAAATGTCAGTTACTTTTGATAATTCTCATCTGATGGTGTCTGGAATTTGGGGGACAGGCAAGGTGTTTCTCTGGGAGGACAGCAGTGCTGATCCTGTAGCCAAGTCTGTGTCTTCCTGAAGTTAGAAGCAGTTCCAGATGCAGAATAGGCAAAACAAATGTCTCCTCATAATGCTCCTGATGCAGTCCTGCCCAGGTTGCTCCACTTCAGTTGGGCAAGGCTAGGGTCGAAGGCAGCAGTTTGGTGTGAAGTAGGACTTGATGTGGTTTATAATGCTAAGCTGAGGTGCAGCGTCTTCCTCTCTTATGTAGTTTGTTGGTTTCCTCAATATTTGTGTACCAATGTTTAAACACTGAACTTGTTTAAAGGGCAGGAATGTATTCCCAAAGTTCAGATACTACACCAGATTGAAAGGGCAGAAATATTATTTTAATGCACTCTACTGCTCTAGATGTACCCAGAAGTGTGGGGTGAGAGTGACAGTGGAGTTTTAAGCCTTATTAGGCTGACATTGTACGTTCATAATTCTTGTGTATCTAGTGAGCACGGGCTAAGACCATTATCTGAAAGCTACTGGGTTTTTACACTGGTGTATGGAAAAAACTTGCTGCTTCTCATTCAATTCATCCACTTATCAGTTGTTGAATTTGCTGATGCTTAGCTGGTCCCTGTTGGCAAGAAGCTGATGTTGGTCTCCAAGCAACGCAGGTCCGGCTGAGCATCTCCGTGCCTTGCTTGAAGAGATGAAAATTTTCCATTGCGGGAGAGGATTTTTCCTCTCACTAATTTTTTTATCTGGCTTTCTGTCTTGCCCAAGGTTATTGTATCTTTGAAACAATATAGGGACAGTTTTCAGATATTAAGAGGCTACATTTTAGAGTTTTAAGGTATAATTACAGATGTGTATTTCTATAGCTTTTGTTAGAAATACCTCGTTAGAGTGTTATGTTTGGGCCTTTCATAGTTAACTATTTTGTTTCAAAATATTTCTTTTCCCCCTTCTGCAAAAAGCCTTATGACGCAGTATGTGTTATAAGTAGCTAGAAATTTCTCCCATGAAGTCTGAAATACTGGAAGACATAATGGAAGAAAAATAGTTTGTTCAAATGAAGGTCTAATGTTGG
Source organism: Zapornia atra (assembly GCA_013400835.1). Lineage (NCBI taxonomy): Eukaryota > Metazoa > Chordata > Aves > Gruiformes > Rallidae > Zapornia > Zapornia atra. The sequence continues at coordinate 213,600 of VZTU01008170.1, forward strand.
CTGTATTCATCATGTGTTTAGGAGCTTGAAACCATGGCTAAAATCTTATGCAACTTCTTGACTTGTATAGTTCAAAGTCTTTGAAGTCCTGACTGTGCTTCAGAGACAGGCAATGTTAGAATAAGGTAATGATAATCTTCGTAATAGGTACAGAAAGTATTCTTTCGCTCTACTAGTTATCAGGTATTTACCCTGCACTCTTTTATGGCCCTGTGTCTGGATTGCTGGTGCACACGGCCAATTATCTATTGGAGGTAGTTGGAACCAGTTAGTGCCTAGTTTTATATTATTTTGCTGGAAGAAGAAAGGCTTGCTCATGAGATGGTTTTGCCCACTGAGTGTCTTGCTTTTTTGAAGACAAAATCTGTGCATGTGCCATGAGGAATGCTTGGGCAAGAGACAGTGCAGACAGTGGCTGGGCTGGAGCTCATCAGCCAGCCAGTATCCCAAACAGGCAAGTACTGAATTCACGCAGTAGTCTTTTGGCTGTACTGCTTCTTTTGGCCCTCATCTTGTGTCCTGTTGTGTTAACATCCAGTAAGTTGAAAGGAACAGGAAAAAAAAAATAATGGGATGACTTGCTGAAACTGGTTAATGATGCCCCAAGTTGAGTGAACAAACTCAAGGACAAGAATAGTAGATTAGGGTGGTTTTCCTCAGAAAAAAAGATACTTAGAAGAAGCAAGGGTTTAAGGGTTTATGACAGCATTAGAGTTAGCACAGAAAAATACTGATTTTATTTTCTTGAAACACGGAGGGCTTTGAGCATACCCAGGTAGCTGTGCAGGGCTGTGATGCAGAAACTTTCTACACTGAAACCTTACTGGGAATTGTGGGTGCTGTCTTAATTATTGAAGATGACCTCTTTCTTTTAACATTTGGTTTTTCCCTTTTTTCCCTTTTTCATACCTTCTTCCAAAAGAACAGTAATTAATTTGCCTTGTGTTTTAGGTATGTGTTTGGGGAGGGTGTTTTATCGTGGTGGCGTCATTTAATCTAGTTCCTTGTACAAATACGAGAAGTGAAACTGCTGATGCGATAGGCATCATCTTGACGTCTCTGAGGTGTTAGCTCTTTCAGGAGATTGGTCCGCCTTAACTGGAGACAAGGAGTTCAGTTGATAGGTGGATGTGTTCATACTGATATGACTGGCACTGTAACCTGGCATATGTTCAAATTAACTTAGGATTTGGATCTGAGTTAGTAGAACCAGTCAGTCAGTTTTCTGGAGACACATCTGTGAATATTGAAGTTGATGGTATAATTCTAGATGGAGAGGGAACAAAATGGTTTGGAGAATCATTTTGAAATTCATGGAAATAAGTAGTCCCTTGAGGATGAGGGGTGAATGAAGTAAGTGTTGATTGAGCTGCAGTGAGTTGCCTGGTGAGAGGACAACTGTCTTCCAGTTGTTCTGTTGAAACAAAACCTTTCATATAATTAAATGTAAATTCTGAATGGTGATGACTTGTTTTTTTAAAGTGCAAATAATGATTTAACATCACTATGCACAATGTGCTTCAAAAAAATAACGTGGTCTTTCATAAACTTGACTTCTTGAAATTTGGGGAATTTTTTCCTGACACTGCTTTCTTTCAGCAATGTAGAATTGGAACATGAGCACAGTGTGGTGGTCCTGTATTGCAGGGTTTTGACGAGAATAGGGTTTTTTGCAATCATCCTGAGTCCTCCCTTTTTGGTTAGTGATGATTTCTCTTTGAGGACAGTTGTGCAAATAGCATTTGTGCTGTAGTCACTGGCTGCTATAAAACTTGACTGTAATGCAACTGATGTGTTTAAATTAAGACTTACTGTAGTTGCTTCATTACCTGGGCAACCAATGCTAGGTAGCTCTTTTGCATTGTTAAATGCATTTTCAGGCTGAGGGGGGTGAATGAGAGCTCCTGCAAAAGCTGCTTCTTATAAATTACTGAAACTTAGAGTATTTTTTCAAGTGGTCTTGCACTGCTGTTCAAATATGTAAACCATATGAGATTAAAATGGATTAATTCTTTGTCAGGGATTATTATTATGGTGAGCCTGTAATTGGCACCACATGGTTTACAATGAGATCACCGAAAGGTCAAATATGGAAATAATTGCTTTCTTTAAAAAAAACTTTTTAAGTACTGTGCAGGTGTCATTGTACAAAAGGTTCTTGTCCCTTTTGCTAGGGACAAAAATGTGCCCGAAATTAGTTAAATTTACCAGGGAGACATGCACAACTTTCCCTTTGGTTTTGTTTTTGCCACATCAGTTTGTCTTCTGAGACTCCTCTGGTGCTTACTTGCTCGTGTCCCATCTGCAGTTTAGCAAGCAGCACAGTGAAGTTATTCCATATTTTGGGGGTTTGAACTTCTGCAATTACTCAGTCATCCTGGAATAAGGTGTATGTTCAAGGCCTTAGGACCAAGTTATTTTAATGACCCTTTTTAGGGAAAGAGCATATAGAGGTCACGGACTCATATAAGCTCATGCCTTTAAGATCTAAGTCTGGGTTGTGTTACCTGATTTGAGATGTGTTTGCAGTAGTTGTATTTAGGTTTCAAAACATGTAAAATTTACATGTTAATTGCATCTCATTAACTTGAGCTGTTCTGGAGCAAAAAGTTGATCTAATGTTATCATAAGTAAGTCTGGAAGACCATACTTGAAGAATTATAATTAAAAATGTGGATGGGTGTTTAAAGTCTGGCTATCTCTGGACTATTTTTCAATAATTTTCTACAAAAGGGACTAAACTTCATCTGAGGCATGCTGATGGAATAGATGAATATACACATAAATGGGATGTGTGAAATGTAACTGTTTTGGACACTTCCTGTGATGAATGTTCTTTGTTTTGTGCTCCTCAGGAATTATTTTTTTTTTACTCAAGATGTTAGGCTGGATTATGGCATTTGGGTATCCAAGATTAAATTTAACAATTTTGTCTTGTGGGCTGTGTGTGTTTACGGTTTAAAATTATGAGGGATTGGGATTTCAGAATACAGACAAGAAAACCCTTTGTAGCGAAGTGGGTGTAACCTCTGAACAGGACTTAACAGTTGAGACCTCTTTGCCATACATGAGAAGTTGCTCAAGAGGACAATTTAAGGGCTAGTTGCAAAGATAACATGTTCTTTTATTTTGTGGCTGGAAATAAAATTCCCAGACAGCTAAATTCATGGGAGTGAGAAAGATGTAGTCTTGGATTAATTTTAATCTTAATGATGGAATTTCTGGGGGTTTTGGTATCTTGAGTAACGCTTCCATGTGTGTAATTCACACAATTTAGGTCTTGCTGTCATATTTTCAGAAGATTAAAGGCTGAATGCTATTTTGGTTTCTTCACGACAAAGGGCAGTATTGCCTTTTTATAGCAACTGGTGTTTTTAGCTGCTGATGCCAGAATACTGTTTTAAGATGGATTGATTTCTAAATAGCAAGTTTCAGTAGCTTAGTTTTGGTGGTTCAGGTGCCTTAGTTTCCATGGCATTTTTACTCGGAAAAGAAGCTAGTTCTTAAATTACACGATCCCTGGAAAAACTGCATGGGTCTGAATTGCATGCTCCTTTCTGGCTGGATATGCTTAGTAACCTATAACTTGGCTTTATTTTAGTCCTAGGGAGGTAAAATAGCTTTCCTTGAGAGGTGAAACTGGCATTTCTCCAGAGCTTTGTGGATGCAGTTGTTAAACTTACAGATTATAAATGGTGTGGGGACAGCTGAAAGCTGTTGCTTTGGGAGATCTTGAAGTACTAGTTGTATTGAGCACATGAAAACCTCACTGAGGTTTAAGAAATTGCAGCTGAGGGTCTGCTGTGCATGCTTCTGCTAAGACAAAAGCTAGAAGCTCTTGGAGATTGCCTTGGTTACTTGCCTTGCTTTCCCAGACAAAAGGATTGGGTAACTGGGCTTCTCCTAGTAACACAGAGCTTATTTAAGGAAGATAGGGATAATGATTGTGTGTGGAGAACAATAACAGAACATTATGCGACTTTAGAAATTTTTTTTATTAGAATTTGCTCCCTGAATATGTGAACTTAATGTTCTGTAGTTGTTAGCTTCACCTGTTAAAGTTATATTAAAAGTCTTTTTGGTGTTTGCTACAAGAGGTGGCTCTGCAGGTGTGGCGCTAATTTTCCAGGTGCAAATACATGTCTTAACCTGTGTGGCAGTGTTTATTTGTCATAGTAACTACTACTGTGTTTGGTTATATTTGAAGGAAGGTAAAACTAGAACTGCAACTCTATTTAGAGACTAAAAGGAGATAGCATAAACATGTTGTTTTTCTGAAGTGCTGAAAGAGCACATTTTTCACATGGTGCATTGTATTTAATTTCTTTATAATAGGAAAAATCCTTAGTGGATATAAAAGGTCTGATGCTCTAGATACTTAAAAACCAAAAGGATCTCTAAGGGTGCTGGTTTACACTCTTGAAGTTCATAGCAGAGCAGGATATTGAATGTAGTACATGGGAGTCCTTTGCCATTGTAGCTAGCATTGAACTGCCCTCTTTTTTTGGGGGCAGGGGAGTGCAGGGAGGGAAGAGATCTAGAGTAGTACCTTTATATTTGATATACCTGACCTGAGGCCTTCAGAAAGACCTAGGCTATTTCAGAATGTTTTAAACTAGTAGATATTTTTAAATTGGTGATTTTTGAAGATATGTTACACTGTTAAATGTTTACAAAAGTGTTGCAACATCTAAAAAAAACAACTAAATACTACTTCAGCTGTTTGGCATGTCATGTGGCAGTGATAGATGAGGTCTGGGCACAGAGCATAGCATTTTCTTAAAATCTATTGCCAGTGAATGTTACTGAATTTTATTGTTACATTCCTCCGTTAATACATCAGAAAAAATGTATATAATATGATACAGGGAGTTCCTGCCATTGGTATGGAGGACGGCAAGGACTATTGCTTAAACTTACTGAACTGATGAAGAGATACTTTCCACCTCATGAGAAGTATGCATTCTTTCCTGCTGGGATTCTTTTGTTTGCTGTTTAATGTTAAAATTGGGATTAACATTCTACCTTGATGGGCCAAGGCTGCTGCTGTCCAGTTAGCTGTCTCAGTCCCAAAGGATTTTGCAAACATGTTTTGTAGAAACTTTGTGCGTGAGTTCATGTATAATTTTGGGTTCCTAAATTCAGTCTGTTTCATGTGATTAAGTAATTCAAGGCAAATTTAAAAATTTTTATCTGGAAGCTTTTATTTTCCAGACCAGCAATGTGGTGCTTCTGTTACCAGCCATTTGATAAGGACAGATTTCAAAAAAGAGAAAATTACAAAATATCAGCACTTTTAACAAGCAGGTGGCTTCTTTTATTGATCTGTCCTAAGCACCCTACACTCAGCAAGAGGAATTTGCTCTTTTTTTTGCTTTTTGTATCTGTAGGTGGTTATGATAGACTACACTACACTACAGTGCCTGACTCCTATCATCCTCGTGATTTACTACGAGTGAAGGCTATAGCAAAAGTATTTCTGCTTGGAAAGAGAATGCACACGTAGTCTCAATATGTAGGTGTGGAGCAGTTGGTATTTTACTCTTGGATTTGCAAGTGTTCCTGCTGAGTATTTTTATAAAACCTCATGCTTACTCATGTCTGAGTACAAGTCATGTGGAGATAACTTAATGATTGTTACATTGAGTTGCTGCAGAAGAGCTTAAATAACCTTGACTTGCGTAGAAACTCATAACTCAGCATCATCTCTTTTTTTCGTCCTCACAACCGCTTGGTTTAAAGCTGTACTTTAAGAAAAAGGTTTTTTCCCCCCTCTCTAGTTTTTCTTTTGAAGTAAACTCTGGTCTGGATATTTCTAGGCAGTAGCCAAATTTGTTAATGAATATTGTGAAGTCTTACAGCATGCTGCTGCCTTGTGTCATATTTTGTTCTTGCATTTTGGAAAACAGGTAATTAGAACTAAGAAGCAATGCATTTATGTGTGACTTCTTCCTCCCTGATCAGTGCTGTGGCACTGCCCCTTTTCTCCCCCATGATTTTGAAAACTGTCAGCTATATTAAAATTGCATTACTTGCTGCTTATGGGAGGGGTTTTTGTTTACAGTGGAAAAAAAACTCTGAGAATTGACAATGTCAGTGCACTTGTACTGAGGATGAACTTTTCCCTTAATGTTAGTTACCAGAATAAGTGTTTGCTTCCTGTAATTTTGCAGAATTTCTTATTCCAAAACCATAGGATTCATATGAGCACATAATAATGTGGGCTCTGCATTTCTACCTTGATGAGATAGAAACTAAAGCTTTTATTGTTTGAATGTAGTTGTGTTGTTACTGTTGAAGATAGAAAAAAGGCTTCAAAAGCATCCTGGTGTGGGACTTGCATTATGTTTAGAGGTATAATGCATCCTCAAAGTTAGGAATCTATTAAAATACAAATGAATGCAGAAGTCTTTTTATCTGTTAATGAAAAACATGTGTTGCTGACTGGGTATTAGAGGATTTGAGTATCTCCATTCTAACCTTAATGTCTAGAGCTGAACACACCAGAGTAACTTCAGTTCATGAGTCAAACGGCAACTAAAGTTGAATGTTAGAAGCAATTTCTTACCAATGTTAGACTGGGCAAATGTCAGCGCTGTTCATCTCTTTCCTTGCAACCTCTGGAAGGGGCTTATCTTTGTCTTGTTCGGCAAGGGTATAGCATCCTGCAGCAGCTCTGCTGTGCAGGTAGCTACCCCCTCAGCTTCCTCTTCGCACTACCCAGTGAACTGAGAAAAGGACAGATAGAAAGCTTTGCTGCCTTCCTATTTCTGTCACTGTAAAGCGGATTTGTGGCTATTTCAAGCTGCAAATAGTGACCTTCCAAAAAACTGCACTTGAGAAGACCCAGTTCTCCTAACAGATCGGTTAGGAGAGCAGCTCAGCATCAGTACTCCTGCTATTACAAAGTTTTGGGAAGAGGTGTTGAGATTGTTATGAAGAAAGGAGTCGCTGCTTAATTGAGAGCTGTGCTCTCCAGAGGATGTTTGTTAATGCAATTACGTATGGGACTAAGACAAGAATCTGATTTAAGAGGTGAAATACCTTCCAAAGAACGCTGTCACCTGAGATTAAAAGTCTGAAAACATGAGTTCATTGCAGTATTTTTCAATAGTCATTGTCACATGTGAATAAGATGTCTGTCCATGACACTTCTGTTTTATGGATTTGGGTTTTAAAGATCATTGGCTGCTTACTGTAGGAATGATATTACTCAAGCTATTGTTGTGCCTAGATGAGTTGTTGTTTGCTTCCTTCAAGTTATGTCAGATTTTTCTCTTAAAATGCTTGATGTGTAAAAGAAACTGCTGCTGTTTTCATCTGCTGTGTTTTGCTCGTGTGTCCCTTGAACAAAAGATCTTAACCAAAGACACTTAAAATTGCATGTAGGAGAGAAAGGGCAGGGTACACTGAGCCTGCACTTGGTATTTGGGAAAGCTGCCTAAAACCAGCTGTTCGGCGCTTTCTTGCCCAAAGAACATTGGAAACAAATGGGCTGTAGAATCAGAAAGGCAGTGAAGAGCTGCATTGTGCTTATGCAGGTGACTTCAGTGCCACTTGAAGCTGTTGGTCTTGGGTCAAAATTTTTATTTATAAGGAAGTGCAACCAATTTGACATACTTCTGAAGCTGTTTACGAAAGATAATTATAACTGAAACAGTGCTCCAGGTCCTGTTGGAAATCTTGCCAGTCTTGAGTAGAACCAAAGTGACAAACAAATCTTCATTCCAGTGGTAAAGTTAAAGCATGCAGCAGAAAAATAACCTCCAGACCTTACTGAACTTTTTTTGCAACTGAGAACAACTTCATTGGGTGAAAGCAAATGGAGTTTATTAGGTAAACTGTGCTTATCTTGAAAAGATGAAACATCATTTAATCGTTCAGATTGCAAACTTAAAAGCTCTGGATTCATTAAAATCTAAATAGCACAAATATGGAGCTTGGCTAAAGACTTTATAGCAAGGTACGGTTTGCTGACACTGCTCAGCAGTCTTGCACACAGTTTTAAACTGCATATCTGTGTTAATACAGCTTTTTCAGCAGGGGCACATATTACAAAAATCTCATAGTAGAAACACAACATGTGGGAGCTACACTATTTTTGGAAGACACAAAAAGGAGCTTACTACTGCAGTCACAGTTAACTCATCTGTGCTTCTGTGAGCTTCCCCCTTTATCTCTGATAGATTCACATTTGCCTCGTGGTCATGCAGACTTGGTGTGCTGTTTGACCTTGTATAGATATTTCTAACACTTCCCTCCCCCCCCAAAAAAAAGCCCAAGTACTCCACCAAAAAACCCCCACCCTGAGCCCCCCAACCACAAACGAAACCACGAAGTCCTGCCAAGATATTTAATAACTGATATTTTTATAAAATTAGAGCTATAAAAACTTGTGTTCTTATCCCTTGAATGAGAAGTTACACCGTGTGATGTGCTGCCAGATCTTATTTTTTCAGCAAACAGTGACATACCACGAGTAGTCCTGTCTAATTCTGTGCTTGGTGGTTCCGTTGTAGTGAACGTGGTGTACTGTGTGCAAGTATTGTCCAGGCCGCTTGGGCATATGTGAAAGCAAACAAGGTGAGCTGCTGATAATGAGCTCCCTGAAGATGTGTTGGGTAAACAAGGTGTTGGAGGTGTGTTTTGTTCATCAGTTCTACAGCATTAACATCATCTAGGCTTATCTCCTGATGCAACTCTGGTCTGATGGAGTAGGACTAGGCCTAACTAGGTATTTGAGGTTAAGGGATGTTGCAAGGTACTTCCTAAGCTTGAATCACTGTGGCTGCCAATCAGTCAGTGTCTATATTGGGGTAATTAGGAAGGTGGCCACAGAATGGTAATGCTGTCTTAGAGTGGCTCTTGTAATGCTGATGTACTGTGATATGAAAAGTGTCAGTGCCAGTGTAAAGCTCTGTCACCACAAGATCATGCACATACATAACCGTGCCTCCCAGTGAAAGCTGGCACTGTTCTGGCTTTCCCTGGGAAATTCCAGAAGGCTGGGGCGTTGTTTGGCCTAGGAAATCCTGATGAAGACACTCAGACTTTTATAAATACTGGTGGATTATACACTCACAGGCTGATGCTTCACGTTTCTCTAGTAGAAAGTGGAAGCAACTCTCAGTCAGGGCTTACCCAGGAGCTAATATGACTTGCTAAGTATGTGTTTGGTGAAAGGTTGAAGTATGTCATACCTCTGGTGGACCAACTTAAGAGTGGAGTCTAACCTGCGGAGTGGTGGTACTGCGGGAAGTATCGGGCCGATCCCTGACTCCAGAGCACTTACAGTGCCACCTCCTGACTGCCGCGGCTGAATGGCATGGCCTTCCACGGCGTTTGGGGTCAGGCAGGGCATGCAGCCTTCCCTCCACACCACCTGGGCACCGCAACGTTCCTCAGCTTGGTTTTTGGAAATGGCTCATGCCCTAGGTGGGACTGACAGGCTCTTACTGCTGTGTCTGATGTGCTTGAGTTGTTGATGCTGAGGTCAGAGAGAGACTTCTCTGAGGATGCAGTAGCTACTGTATGAAAGATAGTAGGAAAGCAGTACAAGTAGAGATGGAAAGTTACTGGGTTTTGCTCTAATCTTAAAATAAAAATCAGAAGAGAGTATTTTTTTTCTGGGTAATATTCCAGATAAAATGTTACATATTTTTGCAGAGAGGACCTGGGTTCGGTTTTCTCAAATAATTTGTGGTCTTTTTTTAATAAAAAAGCTGGTGATTTTTTCCCAAATAAGGCTCTTGAAAGGAAGGTGGGGGGAAGCTAACTGGTGTATAGTGAGTAAAACTTTATTGATCTGTTATGCTTAGGTGGAGGTAAACATTCCAGGAGCTGGAGTTCAGTTGATCGATCTGTTTCTTTAAGCTGTCCGGTTGTTTAATTCTGTTAATGTCCTTACATCCAGGGCATGCTGTAGGCGTCTGTAGTTTTGCTAGCACCACTGATTTAAGCCCTCAGGTCTCTGCTTTTCCAGTTACTGTAAAGCTGTTAAATATCTAAGGAGGACAAATAAAAATAGACCTGTGACCTAGAACACTTTGTAGGCTCTTTGAATTAAGTGCATTATTGTCCGTGTAATGATCTTCAGACAAAATAAGTACGAGGTTGTTTTTAGCTGTGAAAAGTTAATCGTTAAAGCTCAGGTCTAAAATTAGAGCGACTAAACTTAAAAAATTAACTGGAAGGTACAGAGGACACCGTCGCTGTTGACTCTTTTGTTTTGCTCGTTTAGCAAGCAGCACCGAGCTGGAGGTGGTGTGTAGTGCCGGGGCACACGGTGGCGGCTCTCGGGGTGCAGGTGGCGCACGGCGCTGCCTCCCGCCGTGCTTCCGCAACAATAGCGAGGTCTCGGAAACGGCTTATTAGCATTGGCGGCTGTCGCCTGATAAGTTAGCACCTACGTACTGCTAAAACATCTGCCATGGTGAAATGAGCGTCGGGGCCCTTCCGGCTTCTGGGGCTGCCGGCGGGCTGAAGGGACGGGCTGCGACCCGGGCGTTAGGTGCTGGTGTCTGGCAGGGTGGGCGCGCCGCCACCCTTCGGCGTGGGGGGTGGCTGAGGCCGGGGGGCGTTAGGCGCACCTCGAAGCAGGGCCCGTGTTTGTAGTGGGGAGAACCGCAAACAAACGCGGCCCGCCGGCAGATTTGGCCGCGGCTCGCCTCTGACCCCTGCGGCCGATGTGCATGCGCGGCCGCGCCGGGCGAGAGCCCCGCCCCTCGACGTCTCCCATTGGCTGCGGCGTGCTGAGGGGCGGGGACACGGCGTGTCTCCCTGGCCGCGCCCCGCACTGGCCCGCAGTCGGCGGCCTCCGTAAAGCGAGCGGCACACCGCTCAGCTGCCCTCGGCTCGAAGGAGCCGTCGCGGCCGGTTTAGCTAGCGGCACCGCCTCTCAGCATTCTTACGAGGCCTCGGCGTGCGGGGAGACTGACGGCTCGGCGCTCTCTTGTGTTTGTTTTAACAGACTGTTGAATCGGAATAAGCACCCGCAGGTCTCGGAGGGTTCTGGCTCTGAACTGCCATCACTACTGTCGCCTTCTTCTGTCTAATGTGCTACAAGGATGAGCCCAGCATTTGGAGCTATGGAAGTGGAGCACTATTCCAAGGGAGTCCTGCTCGAGCCTTTTGTCCACCAGGTTGGAGGACACTCCTGTGTCCTCCGGTTTAATGACAAGACCATCTGTAAACCCCTTATTCAAAGGGAACACCAGTTCTATGAGACTCTCCCGACAGAAATGCGTAAATTCACTCCACAATATGAGGGTAAGTTACCAAACCTTAGGATGGTGTTGGACATTTGCTTTCTGTAAATACAAGTGTGCTGTTACCTCTAAAATCTCTTCTGTGTGGAAGAGATTTTACGGTTTTCTTTTCATGTATTTTGATGTTGTCTGAGGCAGGCTGTGGAGATGCAGGGTGGAAATGCTTGCCAAGTTGATGTTTGGGCTGACTAACAGCATTAGAGTAGAGCAGCTCTGCTGGTGATAGCCCATGTATCTTCCTTAGGCACAGGTAAGTAGCTAACAGCTTGTGAATGTAATTATCTGCTACTTTTTTTGTGGATTTTTTTTTTTTGCCACTTGTTTCATGTTTGTTTACAGGGATTTGGTAAGATTGACAGTGTTCTGTGTAAGCTTAGTTGTGGTGTCTTTGTTTTTGAATTTCTCATCTGACTCGTTTTGATCACAATAAATACATGTCAGTAAGGTGTCTTGTTGAATACTTGCAGTGTTGTTTCTGCCATTAAGGAAATGAAAATTCATGGCATTTAGGTAGGCAAGGATCAAGTAGCCGTGATGAGGCTGAGTCAGATGTTATGTAGGAGTGGAAATTCCAGTTCTCCTAAGCATTGTGCTAGTTAGCAGAAACACTTTTCTTTCTCTTCATTATTCTATCCAGTGCTGCCTGGTGATTAATAAATATGTCTGAAGCCTTTTTTAAATGGAGTTGATTTTTAAAGCATGTTGATTTTTAAAGCATATTGATTTTAATGGGGTTTTGCATACTATTTGTGAAACTGGCGGAAGACTTCAGAGGAGATGTCTGAAAGTTACACTCCCTGCACACTTACAGAGGCTTTTTGACATGTCTGACTACAGGTTCTGTTGGACTGAAATAAAAATGTGTTCTTTGATAATTCTCAAAATGTAATAGAACAATTGTACTAGTGTATCTCGCTTTTTGGGGAGTGCGGGGAGGGATTTTAGGTGTATAAGGGGCATCACTTGGTCCATCTGTTTTTTCCAGGATAAAGCCAAAGGCCATTTGCTAGCTGGCTCTCCCCTTTTTTCCTGTTGTCCTTTCCTTTGTGGCAGCAGGACTGTCAGTCAGAGGTGCTGTGCTCCCTGCCCCAGCTACCGTAGGTCTGGGAGCCGCCTGCCCAGCGCAGAAGTGCCAATCTCTCACCGAGACTTCTCCCCTCTGGCCTAGCGATGAGCTGCAAGACCTGTGCAGACTGACTGACATGAGAATAAACAGAGGACTGAAAACTTTAAAAAAAAAAACCAAAACCCAAACCAAACCCAAAAACCCCACCACAATTCAGATAATTGTTATGTCTTCATTAATGACTGAGACTTGGTAATGTGGCACAGAGTGTGCATTTGTCAGAGCGTTCCACTAAGACTCTTAAAATGCAATGCACTGCTCTAGAGACTCTTGAGGGGAGGATGAGGAAAAAATGCTCTCAAGGTTCACCATGTTTCTGTACTACAGACTTGTTTTGTACTGCACTTTTGTTATTTCACAAGATTGCTGCATAACCAGTATCAATAAAACATATTCCAAAAAGGATTTAAAAAAATGTATAATTAAACTTGGTGATTCAAAGTGGAAACTTTCAAACTAGTTTCTATTGTAATGTGACATTTTCCTTGTTTTGCTCTCCTTGCAAATCTTACCTTTCCCCTGGGGGCCTATTAACCAGATCTTGTTTGGATAAGTGCTTTTTGCTTTGCTGTTGTGCAAAACTCAAAAGCTTTTTGTGTGGGTAATTTTTTTTTTTGTGCAGGTCACTTTTCACTGCAAGATGTTAACAAATGTTTTACATCTCACTTAGGGTCAGACCAGTTAGGTTTTTTTAATTAATAAAAAGTTTTATTAATTGAAATCGTCTCCTGTTATTATTTAATTCTTGCTTGACTGCAACAGAAAGAAAAGAACCTTTTACATCATTGTTTTGTCAATGTGATAAATTGTCTTTTGTAAGGTGTCATTTTTGTCTAGGTCTTTTGATATTTGTTAGGTTGGCAGATGGGGTTTGGCCTGTGGCAAGATAGAAACTGAGGAGCAGGGTAAGAGACAAAATCCAAAAGTTGCTACCTTCTTAGTGTAAAAATTGTATATTCTGAAAAGCTGGCTTGTCACTTCAGCATTTTCTAACTGTCTGCATCCTTTCTCTCCAGGTGTGGTGTCAGTGAGCTTTGAAGAGGATGAAGATGGAAATTTATGTTTAATAGCATATCCACTAAATGGGGACCATGATGATTTAGAAAACTTAGATAATTCTGACTGTGAACCCAAAAGTAAGCTGTTGCGATGGACTAACAAAAAGACAATGTTGTTAGAAAATGAGAAGATCTCTAAGGAATGGGTCCGACAGCACAGGAAAGAAGAAAAAATGAAAAGGTAAGTTTGATAGCTGGAACTGGAATGTGGAGTGCTGAAGCATAACACTTCTTTTGCTGTCAAATTAGGATCTGACCTCCAGAATTCCAGAGAATTCTCTAAAAGTCTTAACTTTCATTTTCTTTGCTGCTTCTGCTGTTTTTCTTCAGTGCAGGCAGGTTCAGTAAAGAAACTAATATGTCCTCAGCCCAGTAGCATTGAGTGTGTTCATTATTTTCTTTGCTGTGGTCAATTGAAAAAGGATTCCCAATGTTGTTTTTGAAGCTGGGGGTGGGAAAGGAAGAAAAACCCACCTACAAAAACAAAGAGTTGTATAAACCCCCAAATTTCAGTGTTAACTGACTATATATGGCATAGCTTTGTAGGAATCCTGCTTTATCCTTGTTAGTGACTTTTTCCCCCCTCATTCATTCATGTTAATTGTGCCCATTATAAGCTGAGCTGTGAGATACTGTGCGAAAAACACTGACCTTAGCAAAGGATGAATCTTACACCTCATCACTGCTACTTGCATTGCTTCTGTGATAGTAATTTGTACAGGTCAAGAATATGTAACTAGAATTGCTCCCTGCTTTGTATCGTATTTGACTGTGTGCTAATTTACATGAATACAGAAGTAGCTTTATAAAGGCTGAAATTTTACTGGTGGGCAGCTTGTCCAGTTGTATAAAAGCAAAATAAAGCTTATGCTAGCTGTTTATGCAGGTGAGCAGAACAGCTTGTAAAGTTAAAGGGGCTGTCAGTGCATTTAAAGTGCTTATTCTTCTGCCTGTCCTCTAATTTGCTGCTTTGATCTGTTTTCTAGTCACAAATTGGAGGAAGAATTTGAGTGGCTGAAGAAATCTGAAGTCTTGTATTATACTGTAGAGAAAAAAGGAAATGTCAGTTCACAGTTCAAACACCATAATCCTTGGAGCATGAAATGCCACCAGCAGCAGTTACAGCGGATGAAGGAAAATGCAAAACACCGGAATCAATATAGTATCCTTTCCTGAAAATACCTCAGAACAATGGAATGAGCAGGGCTCTGCTTTTTATTTCTTCAACGTGCCAAACAAAAGTACAGGACAGGCTTAATCCAGAGACACACTCTGAAGCTGTGATTTATTTGGTGACTTTGAAGGGATTGCCAGCACTTTACAGAACACGGGCCTTTCCAGCGTGTAATAAAGAAACTAGGCTAGGAAATTCAGACAGCTTAATTCAAATCTACAAGTAGTGGATTAGCTAATGGGAGGGTTTTACAGCATACTGCGTTTGGGATCTTCCACAGAACCAGTTCACTAATGAGAGCTTTCAGAGGAGACTACTTGTCACCTTTTCCCTTTTCAGCAGCTTCTTAAATACAGAGGATATTCCAGTGCCTGGAGCTGTCTGCTTCTAGTAGTCTCTTTTTAGTGTGTCTTTTTTATTTAAAAAAAAAAAAGCAGAATATAACTTGTTATGTAGGGTGGGAGTATGAGAAATGCAAAATCGTTGACTGTATTCATGAAAGCTGAGACACACTGTTTTTGTGCTATGGAGCTGGAGGCAGACATCTCCCCTTGAGCATTCTCAGGGTGGGGGAAGAGATCTTGGTGCATGCAGCCTTGGGTGCAACAGATAAACCCTGCAAGTACATTAATGATACCTGTATGCATAGATAAACAGTCTCCTTGTGTGAGGAGTTTTCATGAATGGATTACTACCACATCTCTGACAAACTGTTCAGGACAATAGAAAGCATGCCATCACCACTGTTTTGCTGTAGATGATTAGTAAATCACTGAAGTAGAAGTTGAGATCTCTGGAATAGTGTTGCTACAGGTGTTCTGAAGTGCTGCTTAACTTGAAAATGCTTCACTGTTTGGGTTTTTTTTCTTTTGAATGAAAAATCTTCATTTCCCACAAAAACTGTCTCTTGCTAGGCAGGAAATGCTTCCAAGGCTGACTCAGCTGATGATATTTGTACATGTTGCTTTTTTACTTAATGTAGAAATTCACCTGTCTTCTCTGAAGACTGGTGGAATAGAAATTAGATACCCAGTCTGCTTCATGCCGAGGTGATGGAACTGTAATTTCTCATCAGCTGCTACATACTGGGCGTGTTTCGGGTATGCTTAAAGTTAAGACTGTGGGACTATAAAATCTGTGGTAATGGTTTTGAAATGTGTATTCCCCATTGTGAGGCTAGTTCCTTAACTAATCAGAATTCATTTTGCTGGAAAACCTAACATCTCGATACGAAGTACCATGTGTGTTGGACCTTAAGATGGGAACCCGGCAGCATGGAGATGATGCGTCAGAAGAGAAGAAGGCTAATCAGATTCGCAAGTGTCAGCAGAGTACATCGGCTGTAATTGGAGTCCGGGTTTGTGGCATGCAGGTGAGAGGGAAAACTAACTTCCCATTTCTATTTGGGGGGGTTTGGGTTTATAGGGTTGCCCCACATGTGGCCATGCTTCAGGTGCAGTGTGCTTCGTTTCCTTCTGTGGGGGCATTGTCACCTCTTGAAGGTGGCAGCATTTGCATGAGCAAGCTGCAGAATGTGCTCTGCATCAATGATTGCATTCTCTGAGCACAAACATCTCCTGCCCCACAGCAGCAATTCGCAACTGTAGTAAAATTGTTGATTGGATTAGTATTTCAGGGTAACGGTAGGAAACATTTGAAACAAAGGTTTGCCAGTACATGCATTTCAAATAAAGCCTGTGGAAATTTGCCAGCACATTAAGAAGCAATCGGTCCTGTTTTGTAGACTTTGAAAAGCCACAGATCTTTCACTGCTTAAAGTAGACTTGTTGCAAAGTACAGACAAGAAGTAGCTTGGTAAATGTGATAAGACTTGTGGTCAAATAAGGAGATAGTTGTGTGGACTTTGACCCAAGTTTTTTGTTTACTTGTTTCTGTATTCCTAGAGTGACAAATGAGAAACAACTTGTTTTTGAATGTGAGGCCTTTTCCAAAGCCTTTCTCCTCCCATCCAGTAGATTCCAGGAATGCCAGTGGTGTTTGCTAGGACTTGTTCCACAGCATGACTATTGGCATGTTTGGTGTTCAGCTCACTGTTTGACTTCGGAGAAAAGCATGAGGCAGAAATGAAAGTGTGGGAGCTGCATTTCTAACCCCAGCGTGCTGGGACTTGAGCAGGGCCTGTTCCTTGTCCACTTCCCACTATAGACCTGTTCTGGGAAACAAGGAACTCCTAGGGCACCCGCAGCCTTCACTCACTTGACCAATATGTTTAGGCATTATGGAGCTCTGAGGCATATGGACTGCTGTCCTATAGGAAGGAATGTTCCTGCAGGAACACCTCTGACTTTATTAAATGCAGAGGGTTATGAGGCAGACCTTAGTTTCCTACAGGAGCATTGCTGTCACTTAAGAGCTTAGCCTTCAGGGAGCCAGCTGGTAGGCCTCTGAACAGAGGCAGGGTATGAGCTGAATGAGTGTCTGTGGGACAAGTTGTAGCTTGACTTTGGAGATCTTGGCTACAGTTTTCCTAATCTCACTTGTAAAAACTCCTCATTCTGACGTTCCCAATGGAAAGGCTCAACTCTCAACTGAAGGGATTTTTCCATTTCCTCTCAGTTCCATATCCACTGCTGCATCTGTTGTTGGTTTCTGTAACTGGGCAAGAGTGATTTCTCAGAGTGGTATGTCATCTTGTAAAAGCTTTCTGTAGCATGATTTATTTTTTTTTAATCTCAAAGTTTGAGTCAGTACTACCAGCAACTGTAACTATTCCTTTTGTCTTGTGTTTGCATACACAGGTCTACCAGGCAGGCACTGGCCAGCTGATGTTCATGAATAAATACCATGGAAGAAAACTCTCAGTCCAAGGATTTAAAGAAGCACTTTACCAGTTCTTTCACAACGGCAAATACCTGCGCAGGGAACTCTTTGAATCTGTTATTAAAAAACTGACTGAACTCAAGTCTGTCCTAGAGAAGCAGGAGTCGTACCGCTTCTATTCGAGCTCCTTGCTGATCATTTATGATGGAAAGGAAAGGCAGGAAGTTGCTGTCGACTCAGACCCAGAGGACTTAGAGGACCTTTCAGAGGAGTCTTCGGATGAGTCAGCAGGAGCGTATGCCTACAAACCAACTGCTAGTACTGTTGATGTCCGTATGATAGACTTTGCCCACACAACCTGCAAGTACTATGGAGAAGATAGCGTGGTGCATGAGGGCCAGGACACGGGTTACGTTTTTGGACTGCAGAATTTAATAGATATTATTAAAGAAATAAGAGACGAAAGTAGCGAATAAACAGTGTGAATGCACTTCAGTAGAAAGCACTATTGTGACTCTTTGTATTCCAAAATTATTGGCCACTTTCTGGTGGTAGGAATCTCTACAGGCTCTGCGGGGATGGTCCTGTCAGAGTCAGACTTGTTCAGAGGGCATTTACTTATATTGGTGCTGGACCTAGCACTGGCAAAACTTGGTATCCTTATTTATTTTAACTTTCTTAAACATTCCATATTTGATTACTCAGATACCTCTGTTATCCCTGTGTGTATACGTTCCAATAAAATTCTTTTTGTTCATTGTAAGTGATGCTTCTCTTGTTGCTGGTGACTGAGGAGGAGGTGATCTTGCTGGTGGTGTAATGCAAAAGCAGCGTGTAAGCAGCAAGGCGTAGCTGCCTCATGGGACCACCTGTGGAACAGCTCCTGTCACAGCAATAAGCGAGTCCGACGGAGCCACAAGCCGGAGGAGAGGCTGAGGCAACAGGGCCTGTGTTTGTGGGGAAAAGCTGGCTCAGTGGGGGGACCTAAGGTGGTTGGGTGAGACCTCCAGATGTCCCTTCCAGCCAGTGATGTGACTTTGAGAACTTGTCCTTTAGTCTCCAACAACCTCTTTCCTATTTCAGGATCTTGTTAACTCAGACTCGTGTCGTGTAACCCATTTTTAGAGAGCTATTGACACTTTTTAATCTAAGATGAGCCAAAACATACGTAAAACTCCTACAGGATTAGCTGCAGTGGCAGTGACTGGGGAGCTGCAGCGCCTGAAAGGTGTCCTAAGCGGCTTAAAATCTTAGTCGGGACAAATAGATGGGAAGGAAGCGTCAGAAAGTGAGAGGACAGTAACTGAAATAAAGATAACAGTAACGACAAACTACCAGCTCCTCTCTTGGGAGGAACATTTGTTTATCTAATTGTTTTTAGATAAATGACTTCTCCCCTTATAAAACCTCTAAGTCAGTGTGATTGTGCGAAGGAACACCGGGTGTGGAAGTGCTGAGGTAAGTGTGGGGATGTTGTTACAGTTGCCCAGGTCAAAGCAGCAAGTCTATGCAGAAAGGAAGAAAGAGTTCAGGGATGTGGGTGATGCTGGGATCATCTCCCCAGCCCATCCATCCTTTGGCATGCTGGAAGAGAGGTGGATGTTACTGGAAAGCTGCTGATGGGCTGGTTGAAGAGTGGGTGATCCTCCATTTGCTGTAGCCCCACAGCTTTAGTTTTGCATTCCCCAGCTGTTGCTATCAAGTTCCCCTGATCAAAATCCCTCTGGCTATCCTGTGCTCTGTACTTTTTGGGAGAGGTGCTTTACCTTTGTGCTCACAACACTAGGTTGTGGTTGGTTCTCGTTTGTTCCACAGTGTCCTGGCATGCTGTTGTTGGCATTCCATAGGTATTTTTACATCTTGCAGTCACCCAACTATTTTATGCCTGCACGTGGGCAGTTTCCCGTGAGGCAGGCTTGTCCATCCTCAACTTGCCATTTATTGCTGCTCCATGAGTCTCTGGTGCAGGGCACAGCTGACGTGAGCTGCTCCTGGCACCGCCTGTGCACAGCCTTGGCGGGAGGATGGGGCTGTTTATTCTTGGCGCTTCCAACTGTAAACCGTTCTGGGCAGTGATCAGCGTGGCTTCCAGCAGCCTGCTGTCCCTGAGAGGTGCCCTCAGCGTGAGTCAGTGCTGGGAACACAGAGGGGCCGTGGCTGCAACGTGAGGTTTCCTTTTCGGTTCCGCTAAGGATGCAATGCCCTCTGCTAATGAGCTCATGACGAGCCTCTTGGCAGGCCCTGTGGCCGCCATGGCTGGTGCTGCCTATGAGTAAGCCTCCCTGTGCAGATTCATCTGATACACAGTTTGACTTTGTAGTCTGAAATTAGCAGGGATAAAGTCCTCTAATGTACTTGTGTTACGTAGGAACTCTGGAGGGAATTCATACAATCCGATGAGAACAATCGCATTTGCTCTGATGCAAGCTGCCTCCAGAACAAGTCCTCTTTGTTTTGCTGCCTGCAGCCGGGGCCCTGGGTGCAGGCAGGGAGCTGCCCTCTCAGTAACACTGCCTGCGCTGTAAGCTTGGGTATAGACCTGATCCCAGAGCAGTAATGTATCAGCAGCCAGACCTGGAGCACTGGGGGCTGCAAGCGTGTTAAATAACAACAAAATTCCTGGTGGAGTTGGTGCTGCTGGAGGAAGGCAGGAGGGCAAACCTGAGCCCTGGCCTGTGCTGCTAAAATCCTTTTCCCAATATTGTCTGAGGATTAGTGGGGGCTGTGCCAAAGCCGCAAAGCGATGACAAGGTGCTTGGAGCTTCCTGGGCCTGCAGGGAGGGGGGGGCCAGAGTGGGGACAGAGGTGACCTTTCTTTATTACTTGCTTTAAAAGCTGCAAGAATAAAATGTCAGGAGGAAAAAGTCTTCCCCAGCACCTTGATCTAAACTGCAGGCTTCCTGGCGCAGCCCACAGCCTCAAGGGTTAAAGAGGGGGCGACCCAGATGGCAAGTCCCTCTCAATGTGACATTATCTTGCAAAGTTCAAGAGCAGGTTTGTTTTCCTTCCATGCTGTTCTGCACAAATCCCTCCGAGCAGTTCCTTGTGTTTGTGGAAAGGCAATTGCGTAACTGCCAGCCTGGGACACGCTGGGCTGGGAGTGGGGCTCCCAACACCCCCAACCCCTGCATCTGGGCTGCTTGGAGGCCGGGGCTGGGAGTAGCAGGCCATGGGTATGGGGCAGGTGGTTGCTGGGGAGCTTGGGAGTTGGCCGCCTGTCGGAACATGGCAGAGGATGGCGTGATGGAATAACGGGAGTTCAGCAGCTGGGCTGGGGAAAGGACTTGAGGGCTTTTCTGTTCCTGTTTTTCCTCCATCGGTGCCAGGCTGCTGCTGGCAAGCAGTGCTAGGCTGACATTGGAGGCAGATGCTCTGGGGATGCCCCTCCTGGTCAGGGCTGGCAGCGGGTAGTGGTGTTGCAGCCTGGCCTCTGTGCCCCTGTGAGGGAGAACCTCTAGCAGGCTCTGGAGTGTGTGCACCATGGGAACCCATGCTTCTGCCCCACAGAAACTGCTTTTCCCTCTTGGGACAAATCCTGCCCTCGCTTAACCTGCTCAGTGCACGGCCCCTGAAGTTCTGGCCCTCCCTGGACAGCAAGCTCCCTGCTGGGCCCTGTCTGAGTGGGCAGGAACTCTGACGAGCTTGCTGTCTGGGGGACCAGTGACCCCTGGCCAAGGCATCTCCAAGGGGCAGCCCCACAGCTGGATGAGGAGCTTGGGCAGCCTGTGCACCCCCAGGAACACCTCTGTGTCCTCTGTGGAGGACGATGCAGAGCGCACGTCTGCCGCCTGCATGGCTCCCCTGTGTCTGGTCCCCTCCCTGACTGCTGCTTCCTGGTGCTTGGGAGAGGACCCACCTTTTCCTGCTGGCTCCTGCACTGCCCAGGGCAGCTGAGAGACGCTGGGCCTGACCCTGCACTGGGAGCCTTTGCAGGGGCTGGGTGAGCAGCAGTACGTGGTCCAGCATGCCTGAGCCTGTGTACACCCTCCCCCCCTTCTCCATGCCCCCCCCCCNGGTTACCAGGGATGGCCTTGTGCAAATAGGCCACTTCTAGCCCAAAACTGGGGTTGCTTCTGGGAATGACCGCAGGTCAGCTGGACAGAAATGAAACGTACTCCTGTGGCTGGCGCCAGCTTCCACAGTGAACTCTGCTTTGATGGTGAGGCCCTGAGGACCAGCACAGGGTGCTAGGCAGGGTCCTCTGGACCTGTCACCTCTTGGCAGGTGCTTTCCCAGCACTGGGGCTGGGCAGGGCAGGAGCAAGGAGAGGCAATGGACAGCCCATGGGTCCCCTCCAGAGGAAAGAGCACGTCCGTCACCACTCTGTCCTCATCCCATGTCTGTGCCTCTTAAGTAGCCACTGGGCTTCTTCCCCTGAGCTGGGTCCCTGCCAGGGGGGAGAGATGCACTTTTGTGGAGCCAGAGCAAAATACTTCCTCACGGCTGGGCAGCTCCATCCCTGCAAGGCAGCACTGGTGTGGTTAGAGGTGTGAACTCAAGAGCATGTCTCCTTCATGCCTTCATGCCCTGCCACAGGATGGACGGTGTGGGGAGCCCAGGGCATGGTGCTGCACCCTGTGCTCCTGCTATCAAGTGCCTTAGCCCAGGTCCCCCCCTCTCTTCTCTCACTGTGCAAATGTCCTCTGCCTGTGCCTGGGTTTTGCACTGTGGGTAAGGCGTTTGGCTGTGGAGCTGGTGGCAGAAAAGGCAGAATTCCCTGGACACAGCTGTTCCCACAGCGCACCACAGCAGCCTCCAGAGCTGCCCTGGGCAGGGGCTGCTGTGTAGCTGCCGTCTGTGCCAGCACGCAGGCCGGTGAGGGGCTCACCAGGGCAGGATGTGAGTGGGGAGCTTAGCAAAGAACAGGGAGCTGCTGTGTGAAGCCGAAGAGCTTGTTTTCTCCAAGTGTGGCTGCTGGACAGGCCAGACTGTGCTGCTCGTCTTGCAACCTGCGGTGCCTCATTCCTTCCCACAGCATCCCCCTGGTCCCCCCACCGCTATCCCTCAACTCTCCTGACCTTCTGTCTTCTCCGTTTCCAGGAAGCGCAGCTGTTGGCAGTGGTGGCTGTTCCTTTCTCCCGGCTGCAGGAGGGGCCTGGGCCCCCGCCAGCCCCGCTGCGGGCTTTGTGCAGGATGCGTTGCGCAAGGAGCCCTGCGGATGCCCTGGCCCTGCGGGCAGGCGGGGTCCCAGAGCCACCCACTGCCCCCCCAGCTTTGGCTCCACAGGGGCTGGGGTTTTCGGGCTTAACTTGGAGCGTCGTGTCCTTGGCAAGAGGCAGCAGCGGGGTTTGCTCCTGCCTGGCAAGTTTCCTCACTGCTGGCAGCCAGTGCTTGTTTTGAGGCTTCTCCTGTAAGGGAGCAGAAGCAGCTGGAGGAATGAGCCCCCTGCATGGTGTGCATGGTGCAGGTTGGATGTGGGACCGTGCCCTGCCATGAGCCGCTCTGGCTTGCTCGGGGCTGCACATATGGCATGGGATGCAGAGCTGCCTGAACCTGTCCCTGCCTCCCATGCGTGTGCCCAGCTTCACATCTTGCTCAGGAGCAGAGACATGGCAGCCACCCTGTCACAGCCACCCGACCCTGTGCAATGCCCAGCTGCCATGTGCGCTGCAGTCCGAGCTGGTCCCACCATGGACAAGCAGGCCATGTGCCTTGCTCCCCCTGTGCGGCTGCAGAGGTGCCTCTGGTGCATGGCAGCCCTGGCAGCTCTCCCACCTGCAAACCTTCCCAAAAGGAGGCAGCTGGACCCACTTCCAGCAGAGCTGCAGGAGCTGCCAACAGCATCTCTGGAGCCGGCAAGGGCACGTGGCACTGCCAGCTGAGGGGCTGGGGCTGTGCCCACCCTGCCAGATTGCAAGAACGAGATGTGCCTGCCCCTCCTGCCCATAATGCAGGCAGGGTGCCGTCCTGTCCCCAGTTGGCCCCACTCCACTCAGCAAGGTGGCTCTCCAGGCATCCAGCTGAGGGGTCCCATCTACAGACTTCTAGTAAGATTTTCCAGGAGAGATGGCTGCCAGGTCATCAGGAAATAGGGGCATGCCCAAGAGACATCCCAGTGCTTCCCCATCCCGCTCATGGACAGCCCCCAGACCCTGCAGGATGTGCCGACAGCATTGTCTGCAGAGCCACAAGCCCGGGGTCCCTGCAGCATCTCCCACCCCATGTGACTTTTCACCCAGAGAAGGCTGGCAGGAGTACAATAATATTTGTATACCTAAAAGTAGAACGATTGATCCCACTGCTGTTTTGCAACATGTTGACGACCAGGCAGTGCAGAATTATATAAGTGTTCATGGAGCTGGCAAGTTTGTGTTTGAATCATATGAGTGCTGTTGTGCAACGCCTCCCCTCTGCGGCCCCGGAAGAAAGTGGGTGTGCGGGGGCTGCCGGTGCTGCAGCGGGGGCTGCCATGCATTCACCAAGCCCCTCAAGTGCTTGTGGTGATCCTAGTCCTCACAGCTCCGAGGGCAAGGGATGCAAGCCTTGTTATCTGTGGCCTTCGGTTCAGCTTTAAAAGTCACCTGCAAATGACGCAGTGATATCCTTGCTCGTTGCCCCTCCCTGTCCAAGATAAATCGCCCGGTGCTTGTGAATTGGAGCCGATTCCTTGGCAGCAGGAATCCATCCTGGGCTCACAACGTCCTCGTAGGCTCTTTGCCCCTGGTGTATTGTACCTGGGTGCAGGACGGTGTGCAGAGCCCTTGCAGAGGAAATCCAGGCCCCTTCCCGGACACCGTCCGGCCGAGTTGGCACCATGCACAGAGCAGAGGGAGAGGCCGGAGTGTCACTGCTGTGCGCGTGGGAGGTGGGTGCCTGCATCCCCCTCAGCTGCCTTTGCCTTCCAGCACAGCCTGTGCTGCCTGCTTCATGGAAATACAGCACCGTGATCCCAGTGAAAACAGGAGCTGGGCTCACGCCAGGGAGCGGCCGGAACTTACCTGGAGCAGGGACATGGCTGCGAGCAGCCCCTGCGGCAGGGCAAACACCGCGGCCGAAACTGGGGCAGTGCCACGGGGAGAGGGACAGGGGGTGGGCAGGATTTCCCCCCCCCAGGATCTAGGTAATACCAAGAGTAGTATCCCATGAATGGGAAGGTGTGCCGTGCCTGGCTGCCCACCCCCTGACCCACCACCACACTGTGATGGAAAGCACTGTAACGAAGCTCAGAGCCCTAAAGGCTCCGTAAGGATTCAGCCCCAGTTGGAGCTCATGGTTCCCATTCAAAGCATCCCATCCAGCCAAATGTGCCCGGTGTCTGCTCCCTGCAGCAATTCCTGGTTCGCTGCCTGCACCACTGCCCGGTCCTGCCCCATTCTCCATCCCCACCACCATAACCAGGCTCAGCCAGAACCACCTCACCAGCGGTGCTGGGGAAACCGGGGTTCCCGTGCTGGGAGCAGGCAGGGAGCGGGCTGTGGCAGCCCAGCTGTTACTGTGTCACCGCCAGCTGGATTTGGTTGGTGATGATTTCTGGAGAAATCAAACTCCCCAGTCACTGGACTGCTCCATCTCTGCATCCCTTCACCCTCGCATCCAGGTGGGATATTAGAACAGAATCACAGAATAGGGGTTGGAAGGGACTTTGAGAGATCATGGGGTCCAACCCCCCTGCCAAAGCAGCTCCCCAGCTCATATTGCACAGACAGGCATCCAGATGGGTCTTGAATCTCTCCAGAGAAGGAGACTCCACCACCTCCCTGGGCAGCCT
>VZTU01008170.1:242853-270707 GCA_013400835.1 Zapornia atra
GGGGTGTGGGGACCCAACTGATAAATCCTTCTTGGAAATACCTAATGCCTCTAAGAAACAAATTAGGGCCAGGCCAGGGCACCGGAAGGTGCAGGTGATGTGAAGTTAATGTGAGTCAATTAGAACTGCTTACCTTCAGCTGATATTCCTGCTGACTTTACTCTTTTCTAGTTCCCTTTTAGCCCCGTTGTGGGTTATTAAGAGTCATTTCAAGCCGAGTGCTGTTCCGGGGATAGATGCCGAAGCGTTCAAGCAGCAAGAGGGAAGGATCAGGCCACGTGCTGCTGAGCAGGGGCAGCTTGTGAAGCGGGGTGAGCAGCTTGCCAAAATCCTGACCTCATGCCCGACCGACCCCCAGCTCCGCACGCTGGTGGTGGGCATCCTGAGCGGCGATGCTGGCAGGCACAATGTGGTGAGCAAAGCCATAACGACAAAGCTGTAACAACCTCGGGAGCTGACAGGTGCTGCTGCTGTCGAGACAAGCGAAAACATGTACCCAGTGCTGCGCCAGTGCAGGGGATAATTGCCTCCAGCTATTGACAGAGCAAGAGACAAATGCTAATATCTAATGCCAGGTAAATAAGAGTGCTGCAGCAGAGCTGTCGGCACGAGCGCTGTGGCTTCTGATGGAATGGAGAGGTGCCCCACGGCACAAGGTTGGTCTTTTGTCTCCAGCTGTGTGGTGATGCTCAAGTGATGTACGAGTGGCAGGGAAATGCGGAGGTTAAACTGGAGTGCGGGGTGTCCTCTGGAGTCAGGGAGTCACTCCAGAAACCAAGCCTTTCAAAGCTTGATTGGAAGCTGTAAAAGATCCCATTTAGAAGGCTTCCTTAGCAGCACAAGGGTCAGTTGGTGTCAGGAAAGGACAAATGTCCAGTCTAGCAAATAATGGGTCCTTCCTTTGGGTTAAATAGCCCAGGTGTTGCTATTGTTATTCTGGGATATGTAATTTCTTACCAGGAGTCTGGAGCTATTCCAGGTTCGGCTGAAGGCTTTGGGCTGCCCCCCAGCAGCACAGGGAGTGCAGAGGGAGCTGCAGTCTTTGAGGATGCCAAACTACGTGTGAAGCTCGGCCACCCAGGAAGGTTTGTTTGCTCTGGTCCCAGCAGGGCAGGAGCAGGGCAGGGACTGGCCCTGGTGCTCTGCTGCTGGCCTGGGACCCGTGTACTTACCCAGCAGGGACCTGCGGCTCTTACTGCTGGTCTTGCCTTATCTCTTGGCTCTGCTGACCCAGGCTGTGTTCCCCAACAATGGAAGTGTTAATAGTAGACTCTGAGGAGCAGAATGGCAGCTGTAAAATGCTGTATTGATAAATGTCAGGCGTGCAAAAATAAGTGCTAAGTTGCAAGGGAACCCACTTGGTGAAGGTGGGAATGGCTGAGCATGCTGACTGCTGCACTAAAGAGGCAAGTCAGCTGCTCGGCTTCATTAAGCTGTTAGGAAACAGCTTTGCTGTGACTATTAATAGCCTTTTTGAAATGACTTGAAATTTATTTGAAATAACTGAAAAATTGTTCAAAATGTGGGGTTACATTCCCTGTTCAGCTGAGACTTCTCTGCTCTACTGTGCTCTCCTGTTGGAGCTCTGGAGGAGCAAGAAGGGGGCTGTCTGGGTAGGAAGGTGCTTATGCTGATGGCCAAGAAGCTTTGGACCCTCTGGTGAGAAAACAAACCCAGCTGAGAGTATAATGAGCATTTTGAGGATGCCTCAGTTTGCTATTTGCTATATCTTCTTCTGCAAGAGTAAACAGGGATGTGATAAAAATAAGAGACTACTTCAGGCAGCCTAGCAACAACTTAAAAATTCTCCTGCAGCATGAACAGATGCACAGCGCCAGGGTACAGGTAGTCTGGCTGGGGAGGCATGGGGATGGTGTTTCACCTCCCAAGCTGCAAAGGGAAGAGAGCTCTCTGCAGAGGAGTGAAATATTGAGTTCTGTTTGCAGAAGACCTCTTCATGGCAATTTGTGCTGTAGCATCAGGTTCAGGATTCGAGGTGCGTCGTACAGCCTGAGGTAGCATAGGAGCTGCTTTCCTTGCAGACCAGGGCATGCTGGGCTCAAAGCACAAGTCCAGGTTGCTCTTTGAGGCTCATCCCGTGCCCAGCATCATGGTCCAGCCTCTCCCAGCGCTGCCTCTGCTGATCGGCCCCGCACAGCTTGGTTCATGCTGGAAAGCTCTTTGTGTCTAATCTGGTTGCTTTTCTCACCAATGGGTCAGAGCAGCACATGCTGTGGCTGATGCCAGGGTAGGGCTGCTGGGGAAGCAACCAGCTGTGGTAGCTCAGGTACTGTCCAACCTTCCATGCTAGTGTGGGGACGATGATGGTTGTGGAGCACAGAGTTGGTTTTATGGTGTCAATCAGACCATAAAACTCTCTGCAGCAAATCCCTGGTCACTGGAGATGCAGCTTTGGCAATTGTGCTTTGCTGTAAGAGTTTCTCTGTTCTGTGCTCCTGACCAAGTTCCCCTCATTGCTCCTGAACGGAAGGTGATGATGATGATGATGGCACAGGACGTTGTACCAACCATCCCCTGCACTGGAGCCTGCATCGTTATTTGTCATCTGCAGCAGATCTGATGAAGCTTACAAGGGGCGTGAGAGCTTTGCTGCAATACTCACACAGAACCTGAATAAGTGCTTCAGCTAAAAATAAAGCTTTATTTTGGAGAACAAGCAGCTGGTAGCGCTCTGCAGCTGAGGCTGCGTTTCTTGACACATGCAAGAAAAGGAAAGAACGAAGCGCTTTTCTCTGGGCTGTCTCAGTAAGAGCTGCTATCGTGTCAGAGCTGCTAATGCTTTGAGGTGAAGCTTTATTCTTGAGACTGAATTGGAGAGTTGGGGAATTACAAATGTTTCTAATTACTGTAGCTAAAGACCTGATGTTTTAGCCAGTTGTTCTGCAATCTTTCACGGTTCAGAATGATTAAGGTAGAAATGATCTTCAGCCGCCTCTGTTTCTGCTTGGTTCTTCCCACTTTCACTCTGATTAAAAGTAATTAGGCTTTTTGATACCAGATAAAAGTTGCCTTTGTGATCAGGACGCCCACGTGTGAGCGATATTGGAGGCCTGGTATCGCTCCTGCAGCTGTGTGAGGGCTGAGTACGGGTGGAGTGGCACTGGTGGATGTTTGGGTGGGTTGGCGTTGGGCTGGGGATGTTAAGCCCCTTTTGGGGCTGAACTGATACCACAAAGGCTGTCTTGGTTAGAAGTGAGCAAGCAGCAGGGAGATGTCCGGGAGCCAACATCTGCTCCTGAAGGATGTGGCTGTGGCTTGGAGGAAAGGCAAGGTGAGGGAGCAGGCTAGCAAGAAGAAATGTGCCCTTTTCTCCTACCTTTTGGAGAGGTACTTGCCCAGAGCCGATGAACTGTCTGGTTTTCAGCTTCCTTGTGGGGTTGCAGGGTCTGCCAGGTCATCTGCACCCCTGCTCTCTAGTGCTGGTCTTGCTGAGCATCTCATGCAGTGCCCAGGTGATACCTGCTGTTACCTTGCATTTTGACTGATCATGCTTGTGATTTTGGGGNTTTGAATGCTTTTCATCAGGAGAAGACAGCTAACCGTCCTTCCCTGGTTTACATCTGGAAGAGGATCAACTTCTCATTGCAAGGGGAAGAGCTGCCAGATTTGAACTAGGAGCATCTGTTCAAAATAGCTGGCAAGGTGCTGCCGCTGGAGGACAGCAATCAGGCACCCTTCTTCTCGCTCCATTTGCAGGAAAAAGTCTTTGGTGATGACTGACTTGTGTATATTTATTGTGCAAGGAGCTTCTGGGAATCTGGATTCTGTTCCAGTCTGCCACCAACTCGCTATGGGTCTCCACAAGTGGCTTTCTTGGCCAGACCTTGCTCCCCTGCCTATAAGCCAGGGTACGAGCAAGAGGCCACACACAAGAGGGTTGTAGCTCAGCTGAATTTCTTGTTAACATTGAAATTTACTTGATGCAAATTTAAGCTTATCAGCTCTGCTGTCAGCCCACGGGAAAGTGAGGTGTTGATGACTGTCCAGTGCTGTGGGTACATCTCTGAAATAACAGTGCTGACATCGAGTCAGGCTGGTGGGTGGATGTGCTGTGAAACAGGTCTGCTGAGAGGTGTCTCACCTGTCTGTGCCATGTACAGAGGCTCCGAAGGGCAGGGAGAAGGAATTTGTGCTGATTGTCCTTGGAGAAAAACGTGGCAGTGGGGAAACAATGTGATGATCTCTCCTTGCAGAGAAGAGTCACCCCTGTGCCTGCAGCAGGCGGTGCACACAAAGCAGACTGTATCATGGACCAGAGAAGATCCCTTGCAAGGTCTGGAGCCTGTTGATGCCCGTGGGGAATGTCAGATCCCGTGGTGTAAAATGGGTGTTTACATCTGGTGGTGGCTGAAGCGTGGAAACCAGCTGAACCTGCCCATTG
Source organism: Zapornia atra (assembly GCA_013400835.1). Classification (NCBI taxonomy): domain Eukaryota; kingdom Metazoa; phylum Chordata; class Aves; order Gruiformes; family Rallidae; genus Zapornia; species Zapornia atra. Next base: position 247,256 of record VZTU01008170.1, read on the forward strand.
AGGCTGCTGGTAGGAGAGCTCTGGGTCTGAGGCGCAGGCAGCCTTCTCTTTTTTTCCCTTCCCTTACAAGTACAGCTCAGATGTACATAAAAACAAACAGAATTTTTAAGAGCATCCCAGCTTCACTCCCTCATGAAGGATTTAAGCGTTGTCATTCCCAGCCAGGATTACATATTCAGCATGTGAGCTGTCAGTCTGGGCACTGGAAGAAGGGGTAAAATCCAGAAGGGGTTTCCGAGCAGGAGATGCGAGCAGCCTTAGCTGTAGCATTAGATAGTCTGCAAGAAAATCAGACTTCACAGATGTTGATATCTTATGTGGTCAATGCTCTAACCAACATTTTACAAGCCACAGATTCTAACAGAGTGGAGATTTTTAAATGAAAATGCATTGCATTTGCAAGAGAGAACCTTAAATGGAGGCTTTCTTCTTGGCCGTGGCAGTAACAGTCGCTTCCATTTCTTTCACTGAAAAGGCACATTTGTATGCGGCCTTGCGAGGGCTGAAAGTGTTTGCTCTTGGACCAGGAGAGCAGCCCTGGTTCACAGGCTCTTGCAGACCTGCCCTGGTTCACAGGCTCTTGCAGACCTGCCCTGTTTTATCCACGTCTGATCCCTTTCTCACTTTGTGCTGCCTGGTGCCTTGCTGAGGAGGATGGGGCAGGGCTGCTGGTGCCACCCATGGCCTGCACCGGATGGTCTTTGGTGACTGGCAGATGTGGTGGAGGCCACTGGTGGTGCCATTGGGAAGAGATGCTGGTCCAGCCAGGCTGGTGATAACTCTGCTGTTGTTCCCTTTGCTGAGGCTGTGCCCTGCAGCGGCTTTGCTAACAGGTCCTGACTTCTGGTGGGGAAGGAGCTGCTCTGGCTTGGTGAGTGGAGGTGATAAATCTGTGTCACAAGGCCCAGGAGAAATACTTGAGCTTGATGCTGGGGCTGTTCCTGAGTGCTCCTGTAGCAGGGTGTGAGCAGCAGTCAGGTCCCTGTGCTGCAGCAGAGAGACATGGAAGCCAGCTCTATGGGAGGACCCCAGTTGGTCTTTTCTCCATGAGTTGGCATCTGGAGCTGCAAAATGCATGTAATTAGAGTAAAAATTCTCACTGAAAATGATAGTTCATTTACCTCCACTGGAAGTTGTTTCTTTGGACCCTGAATGCCCTCGTTGCCTCTGATCTTCAGCTGCAGCAGGGATTGTGGTGTGTCCTGGTCCTGCTTCTGGAGGAGCATCACTGGCCAGTGGCTCGCAATTTGGACAGAAGGTCCATGTCAAGTCTCATTTATCATCTAGCATAACTCTTGATTTTAAAAAAAAAAAAAAAAGGCATTTTGAAGTTTGTCATGTGAGGAGGGGAATAGAGAAGACACAGTTCATGATGGCATCTGCCTCAGATTCACCTCCCCATCGCTTCCTTGCCACGGGGGTACCGAGCACTATTCTAGGCAAAGCTCCGTTGATGCTAACGGAGAAACAGAGCTGTCCCAGGGATGGGGCCCACTGCAGGAGTAGAGGAGTGAGGCTCCATTTCAGCTCTCCTGTGTTCCTGGCCTGCAGTGCAGAGCTTGCTTGGCAGGGCTGTTGGTGTCCCTTGCAAGCGAGCAAAGCGCCAACACTCGTCCTCTTTCAGCATACAGCTTAAGCAAGAAGGGGAAGTAACAATTTGGCTGTGTGGACTTATTAGAACGAGGTGGGAAGTTCATGGGTTTGCTTTTCCTGGTTATTTGTTTGCCTGTTGGAGTTGTTTAAAAGAAGTTGTCACTCCCTTCCTCCTTGGCAGCTGCTTGCTTCTTGATGACTGAGTTGTGAAGCTTGTGTCCTTCCTCCTGTCTGTCTGATACAGCTGAAGGGGCAGCAAGAATAGTGACCCCCTTCCTTGGGCTCAGCATTTCAGGGTGGTGAAATGTGCTTTTGCATAGGTGTCTGTCCATGCTGACCTGCTCATGGGGTCCTACCTACACCGCTTCGTCCCCCTGTCCTGCTCAGCTCGGATAGGGCAGAGTGCCTGAGAGACGGTGACTTTTGTGCCTGTGATCTGGAAATGCCAGCACTGGCTGATGGTTCGGTTTGTTCAGTGGCTCAAGAGATTTAATTTAAATAAATAAATAAATGGAGCTGTCAAGGCTGAGCATGGTGGGTAATTCCAGGCTGTGGGTCTCCTCTTGCTAAATGGCTGGGTCGAGGTTCAGATTAGATAACTCCTAAGTAATAGCTATTAATTATTTCCTGGGGGGTTTCCTAGTAGGAGTGGGGACAGCACCTTGTATTGTGGAAGCCTGAGGGTAGGCCCCAACTCCAAACCCTCAGTTCCATTGAATAAAAACAAAGGGATGAGGGCAAAAATAGACACCCACGAGAAGGAGGGGACTGTCTGGAAGCTGGGATGACATCTTGATGAAAAAGTCTTGAATGCTCATCTGTGGGGCCTGCGCGTGGGATGATGCATCCACAGCCGCTAACACGGTTGGGTTATCTCCTGCTGTTCCTCTTCCAGCTCCACTGCTATTGAGCTCCTCTCCCTGTCCTGCTGGTGATGGCTCAGCCTCCCAAGTTGTGCCCCCCTTCTCTGGAGGGGGGAAGAAAGCCTCGATGGACCACGCAGGCAACTTTCACCTGCTTGTGTGCAGTAGGTGGAAATGGTGGTGGACAGGTTTTCTGGGTGGAGGGCTGTCTGTCAGTTGAGGTCGGTGTGGTGTCTGTGTGCTGTGATGGCTGCACAAAGAACCGAGGCGGCTCCTGTACAAAACAGATGGCTGCCTAAAGAGATCAAGCTGAAGCTCTCCACCAAGCAGACACATGCAAACCTCAGTCTGCTATGGTGACAACTCCTTTTTGGGTAAACTCGCTGAATTCTGTCATTTCCCAGGCTGCTTGAAGCTGCCCTTTTCCCTTCTGCTCCTAAGGAAAGGATGCATGTTTGCAGGGGATGGAGGGGGCACCACAGTTTGAACATACTGAGCTATGCCCAGGTCATAAATCACAGCCAAGTGACACAGCAGAAAACAGTCCCTTTCCCTCTGTGCCTGGGCTTAACTGTCCCTGGGGAATACGTGGGGAGAAGCTCGAGTATCAGGGAAGCCTGCATTTTTCAGTGTGTAAAAAGAATAATTGTGTGGAAAGCCAGTACCTCATGTAAGAATGATGATCATAGAAATTCATCACCTACTTCATGCAGAAGCTCTGGGATTCCCCAAGCCTGGCTGAATCGAAGTGTTTGTAGCTGAAGACTTTTTTCCATTTGACATAAAAAAATCAGCCTCCCTTAGAGTGCTGGGTTCTAAGTAATAAAGTTGTTGTCTGCTCTAGAATCACCTTTATTGACTTAAACAGAAAAATACATCTCCTTTAATTTGTTTTTTGAGTTGACTTCATGTCTGTCTTCCATTAGCGTGATGACAAGAGATAGAGCAGCAGGATTGTGCAGCTCTATCAAGGGGTCTGTACAGTGTAATTCTTTGTCAGGGATGGGAAGAAACCTCTCCAGTGTTCGGTTTTGGTAAGCATCACCTTGTCTGTGGTCTTGGGCTCTCTTAGAGGCACTGCTGAGAGCTACAGGCTCTCATGTGTGTGAGTGCATGATGAGCTGTCTGTATTTGTGAGCTCTTGGATCTCAAAGTGATGTCAAGCTCTAGTCACTTTAAAAGGCTTTAAATGCTCTTAAATAGACTATTAATGGCTGAGGGAAAATAAAGAAAAGTCTTCCAGCAAAACCACAGCTGGCAATGTTTGGTCTTGTGTGACTTCAGGTGTGGATGTTCACCCAAACTGCCCATGGCTGGACTAGGGGGGGTGGCAAAAAGTGACCATCCTTGAGCTGGAGCAATTTTGGGGGGGGAGTGAGGGGGCAGAGGGACAGCATGCATAGGGGCTGCAAGTCACACAGCATGAGAGCTGCTGTAGTCCTTTGCTTGCTGTCAGGCAGCTTCATCACCACCTCTGCCCCATGGTGGCTTTGTTCCTCCTCCAGGCCCCCTCCATAAAAGGGCCACCACTGGGTTGGGTAGAGCTGAGCTGAGTCCTGGCCCTCTCCCTCAGGATTTGTCTTGCTGGAGATGGGGTGGGAAGATTTCCTGAAACACATTCCCCTCCCACCATTGTTGTTGGGCAAGGTGGATACTGAGGCCAGTGGATGCTGCACGTGAAAAAGTGTATGTGAGAAATCAATCTGAGCGAGGTGCATGAGGTGGCCTGAAAGTTTTGTGCATGAGAAGTGAACAGTCCAACCAATGCCATTTTTTTTGTTCTCTCCCTCAGGAAGTGAGGAAAATGGATTATGGCTGTTCTGCTGCCTGTAGCACAACATCCTAAGAGAGTCATCCTCTCCTGTTCTCTCATGTTTTGGGGGAGCCTGGGCTGCTCTAAGCCTCTCAAGGAGATGGGATTATAACTTGCAGCTGGAGCCGTAGGCTATTTGTCCCCTGCAGATAGTGTGGGACACTAATGAACTGCTTTTCTTCTGTGACCCACCTCTTGCTTCCTTCTGGGTGAAATGTCAGCAAATCCAGTCAAACCCTTTAATCTTTCCTTTAAGTAAAAAAGCTTGCTAAACAAACCCCTGGATTTGTTCTTGGGCTGAATCTGGAGATGACAGGGAGTTAGCCTCCTTCCTCAGTAAGCATAGCAAAGGTTGCAGTTCTCAAGGTGCTTTTTCAGGTCGATGGAAACACAGTGTGAAGTTTTGCCATCCCCAGAAGCTGCGTGCTGCCCGCTCCCTGCCAGGCAAAAAGCAGCTTGGGAGGCTGCAGGTTCTTTAGCTCACACTTTCCTGGTGTTGTTTTGCTGGTGCTCTGTCTGTATGACCACATGGGTAATGGCTGGAGTTTAGGCACTGCCACAGATCAGAACGGTATCTTTGTTTTTGTGGCAGGGGGTAGCGTTAGCTTTCCTGTTGTCCCAAAAAGCTTTGTTGCGTCGACTTCCTGAATTCTGTGAGTGCCTGGGTGCTGATTGCATCTGCTTCACCAGGAGTAGATGTGCTTGCAGGAGCAGCTCTCTGCTCACAAGCATGTTGCCACACGTGGGTGTTTTGTCTGTGGGGAATTAGTGCGATCTGCCCCTTGATGGCGCAGCCAGTGTGGGGGATTGCAGCCCCTCTGCTCTACCCTCCCCTGCTGCTCTGCACCCACACCCTTGGCAGTCCTTTTCCCTATGAGTTAATGCCATTCCTGGTCCTTCCCTGCTGACTTTGTTTTTATTTTAGGGTGTGTGGGGGAGGCTGTATCCCTTCGTGGCAGATGAGGCAGCATTTACTCTACATATGGAGTCCTGGACACAGGAAAATCCTTTTCTAGCCAGGCTTTGATGACCCTGCAGCAAGGAAGCTGCCTTTGAACCTTCTCTCAGAGAACTTTCCAAGGCCTCTCTCGGTGATGCCAGGCAGGTTTTTGTCTCTGCAGGGACAGCTTTGCAGGAAGGGGCACCAGCATTCCCCTTTCCTGTTAAGTCAATAAGAGATGCTTCACAATTTGTCCATCCTTTTGGGCAGCACGGGAATCATGCTCAAAGAGTGTCACGGCTGCAGCTTGTTGCCTTCTGTCCCTTGCCAGAAGGTTGGCCACGGGAGAGGGAGGATTTTAGAAGAAAAGCTGATAAATCAGAAATTCCCTTGCAAGATGAATCACGAGTTACTACTTCTCTCTCAAACCCGTAATTGTCTGCTGTTAAATCTGTGCCAGTCTGTGGTGTGCAAGAGGAAAGCCCCTTTCAGTTGACACATTCAGATCTGCTCTTCTCTTGCATCTGTCTTTGTGCATCAGTTGAATTGCCAGCTTGTGTTTTCTCCTGCTCGTCTCCTGGAGACTTTACTTGCTGGATCCTCACATGCAGGAGGTGTGCCCTGGTGTAGAGGTGGGAGGGAGGGGAGAGCAGTTCTCCGGAACATGGCAGAAATCTGAGTTTCATGGTCCTGCCTCTTGTACGACTGTCACCTTTCCAGCGCTTTGCTACAGCCTCTGCTACAGAAATGGACTCCAGGGGCAAAACTGAGCCTTCCTCCTTGACTGCCAGAGGAGGAACCAGAACTCGCATGGGTTCTGGGGGTCTTTTCTTCCTCCAGGCTCTCTCCTTGGCCCCGCACTGCCTGGCAGACCTGATTAACCACAAGGTGTTTTAAAGGCAGGCTCTTCATCCGGGGTTTTGCTGGTTGGATCAAAACAAAGATGGGCTGAGGCTAACACCCTGTAGTCTGCCTGGGAAGTTAAAAATCAGTGCTTAATACAGGGGGTTACTCGTGCACCTGTGCTAATTGCCTGAGAGTGATGTAGGAGCTGCACTGAATCCTACTGAGCTGAGAGAGGCATCTGTAGCGGGGTTTGGGTTTTTGGGCTCCTGAGCTGAAGACTCTGCAGAGACTGGCATAACCCCTTCTGTTGGGCTCTTCTTTTTTGCAGCTTTAAATACTAATGTGTCAAATGAGCTAGAGTAACTATCAACACTTCACTGCAGCAGCTTTCCTTCTGCCTTTGTATAGCCTGGGCCGTAATCCCAAGCTTTCAACAAAGCAGACTCTATCTGCAGTCTTTTATTCGGTATAGATGGCAGCTCTAATATGTATGTGTGTGCATGATTTTGTATATGTGTAAGTAGAAACATACATTTGCCCTGCACAGATGCAGTGTTGATCGTGTCTGATGCTGACCTGGCCTGACAGTTGTGTGCCAAAGGGATGCTAACCAGGTAAACCCCACAGAGAGGGATAACTCTGTTGTCTGCTCACCTGGATGGGCTGAGAAGGCCCCAGAAGCACTGAGGGTGGTAAGAATTAAGGCAGCAGAGAAAGGCGAGATAAGTAAGTTGTTGTGTTGACTGCTTTATTTTAAAACCTTCTGTCTCTGCTTTTATCCACTCAGTGTGTTTTGGCTTAAGAGACGTGTTCTGGTTACTGGAGGGCGCAGGATTGCAAGGGGATGGAATCGGTGGCTGATTAAGATCATCGTGGCTGGTAAAACAGGGTCTGGAGAGACCCAGGATGAAGCATTTCCACCTCAGGAAGTACAAGCGTGCCGTGGTGGGTTGCATGCATTTCCTTGTTCCTCAGTGTGTCTCTGCCCTCTTCTCTCTGACTCCGAAGCTGCCTGCTGCTGGGAGAGAGATCATTTGAAGTTCGGTTGCTGTGCATCCCTTGGCTGCCTTCGGGGTTTCATTTATTCCAAGCACCACTCCTGCCTGGGCTGTCCCTAGTTAGTATCCCTCTCTTGCCAGGAACTCTGGCTTTTGCTTTAGCACGATTTGCACAGCTTAAGCCCTTTCCCCAGCTCTCCTCTCCTTTCCTTTCTCATTGGTGCGGGCTGTCCGCTCGAGCGGCTGCTGCCAGCACGCAGCAGAAAAACACCGATCTATTAGAAACCCGCTATAGCGTATCAGCAGGAATTCCAGACCTGTTTCTGGGCTGCCTCTTTGTCAGAATAGCTCAGCCATGTCTTTGTTCGCTTGCTAGCGAGTCAGAGATGCTGCAGATTTGTTTGGAGCTTTTCTCATCTTATTTACTCAATAACCAGGACGGTTGCCCATTGTTTCCCTTGGGTTTTTATCGTGCATTTCTAAGTGCCGTGAGGCATGGTATCTTCGTGCCAACAAGAATAAGTTAATGTGTAGCTCTTAACCAACAGCCCAGGGACTAAAAATTTCTGATTGGGGCTGCAAAAAGAGGAAAAGAGCTGAATTTCCTACAGCAATGCAAAAAAAAAAAAAAAAAAACCCCACCCCAAACCTCAGCCCATTTGTTTGAGCCGTGTGGTTTGGAAGGGGGAACCCACATCTGGTACGTCGCTGTGCCGTGGACAAAGGCTAGTTGGTTTTTGTGATTCGCTGCAGCTGTCGTTGAAATCTGGGAGGAATACAGTGTGCAGACAGTCTGGTGGTGACTGGGGATGAGTGGCATGTGACCTAAGAGGTGGCGTTTGTCTAGGGTTTGAGTAACAAAGAACCAGCCTGTGCCTGCGTGCGCCAGCGGGGTAAATATCCTAATTTCAGCCGTGGTCCGTGTCAGTGCAGCTGCGTGAAAACCGAGCCGGGGCTGGAGACAAAACAACTTTGTCTGTCTTTTGTTGTCGTGTTGTGAGAGCTGGAGTGGCAGCCCTGCCTGGGCACCCCAGAAGCAGCCGCAGGAATGGGGGTATCGGTCCCTGCACGTGCTGGAGAGCAAACACCTTCGATTGCTAAAAACTGGGGAGGCAGGAGAGGGAGGGGGGAAAAAGTCCTGTTTCCTTGTGCCAGCCCCCACGGAGGCAAAGAAAAGCCTGCCATACATTAACGGGCCACTCTCATAACCGTGGGAGTCTCGTGCACGCAGGGTGGCTCAGCCTGTCTGCGCTGAGGCAGCTGTCAGCCTGTTTGTCTAGAAAATGCTTTTCTGAAAGGTATGATTATTCTAGACTGTTGAGCAAGTTCTTCTGTGCGAGCGCGTTTAAACAATGCTGGTGGGACGTGTGGAAGAACCCCAAACGAAGAGGGAGGAGGTGATGCTTTTGATAGCCTTGGGAGAGCAGGAGAGGAGGTCATGCTGCCTGCACAGCCAGGATGCTGGTAGCATTTCTGAAACGCTTGGGACTCCCCTCAGCCCTTATTTTGGGGAAGCAGAGGCATGCAACACATCCTGTGTGGCTGTGCCCTCTTTGGGGAGGCTGCCCTCGGGGCAGTGAAGATAAGTGTGATGGGAGCCATGGCTGTCTGAGTGTCTGTGTACTGCCATGCCTCGTGCTGGCCATGCATGTACCCCCTGAGACATCCTGGAAGGATGCTTTTGGAAACCTGGCCTTAGGAAAGGCATCCTCACCCACCTGTCTGGGGAGGGAAGGGGTACAGAGCACCCCAGGGTGGTGCTGAGGTCTGGCTCTGTCCCCACCTCGGACGGGGAGCCCCCTCCTGCAAATGGGGGGTAGGAGGAAGCTGACAGTAGGCTCTGGGGAAACCCTTTGTTTGCTTGTGTTATTAGCAAGGAGAGAGGAAGTAATGATTTATTGATGCTTCTGTGACTCTCCTACGCTGGGCTATAAAGGAAGGAGTTCTTTTTCCTGGCTGATACCCGTGGCTGTAATTGAGCAGTACGTTGTTCCTGCAGGGTGCTGACAGTGCCCCGGTTCTCTGGTACGGCGACCCATCAGCCAGCCAAGCCCCTGACCATCGGGGCTCTGTGCTTCCCCTGCCTCTCCATAGAGCCAGGCTGGTGGTGATGGTCTGTTTATAGAGCCCGGCATCTCTCTGATGCAGCATTTTACTTGATCAAACCAGGAGCATCGAGGGGATGGCAGCCACTCCTTTCTGGAGCAAGGTGCCACGTGAGAGTGGATCAATACCTCACTGAAGTATCTCTGTTTTCACAGTATGTTGGGCAGAAGGTAGTGTCCTATTGATGCCTCTTGGCCACAGCCTGGTAGCTGTGCCACCCCACAGCGAGTGGGGAAACCCCTGTGCTCAACCCGCCAGGGTGGGCACCCACAGTGGGGACCTTCCACCACCCCCCTGCGCTGTCCCTGCTGCCTTCTCAGCTTTTCTGGAGATGCTGGGATGGCTGTGCCACTGGTGAGCCGGTATCAGTGAAGGATATAGTTAACAGCCAGCGTGCTGCAGCGGCTGCTCAGGGCGCTGCCAGCCCCCACCCATGTGGTTACCAGCACGGCTCGGTAAATCCGGCTGAATTCCTGGGCTTTACTTGGTATGTCTCCTCTGAGAGCACACGTACAGCGATGCCCTTTTCCTGCGCTTCCCTGCTTCCGTGTGAGCCTCAGCTTAGCCTGTGATGAGCTGGGTTTCATCTCTGTATCCCAGGGCGTGGGAGGGGGCAGCAGCCGGATCTTGGCACAGGGCCCTGCGGGGGTGAGAGCAGACTTGCCTGAGCTCAAAGGCTCAGCTCCCTTATCTTGGTGCTGGTTGGTGACCTCTCTTTTCACAGGCTGTAGAGCCATGCATTGCCAGGATTGCCTGCCAGCGTGTGCGAAGGTGGAGGTGCTGCCTGGCTGTACTGCTCCAGATCTCTGCCTGCTCCATCCCAGCTGTGAGCACCCTCAGGAGCAGGGTGCTGAGCACCCACAGAGTGACCGGTCTCCTTAAACTTCCTGGGGAGAATGACCAGGCACACCCGTTGTCCTGGCCTGCTGTGAGCAGGCAATCCCTGGAGTCCCAGTGGGAAGGAAGAAGGTTGTGGGTGACACTGTCGAACCTGACTTACCCCACACAGCCCGTGCTCCTTTTCACTGAATGTGCTTTTTGCCCATCATCCTCAAACAAAGCGATGCCATTCCGGTAACCCAAGGAGCGTGTGGGTTCCTTCTAATCATGTCATTTATCCAGCACACTGACTTCTATTTTATTTAAGTTCATGAGAATAGTGCAGGGGACCCCCAGCGCTGGGTGCCCTACCCGCCCTGAATGCCTGTCCGACCTGTGCTGGGGACCCTGCACCCCAACCAGCTCACTGGAGTGAGGGAGGAGGAGAGATGATTTACGACCAGCTTCAACAATGTCATAAAGCACAAGTGGCAAGTTAATGCCGCGCTTTTATTCCAGCCCTTTTCCTGGGGCCCTGTTAATAGAGGGTTGGGGAGTGGAAACAAAGGAAAGAGCAGAGCAGCTAAAAGCTGGTTGTCACAGCGCTGCTGCATCGGTGTGGAAAGAATCGCCCTCTCCGTAACAAACGGCATCGCAGGGCGAGTAGCAGCTCCAGCCCCTGAGCTCCCATGGGCTGCGGATGATGTCAGCGTGCCCTCTGGAAGAGGCGCTGAGCCCTCCAGTTGGATTCAGAGCTCTGTACCCTGGGAAGATCAGACTGAGAAAGAGATGAGACCCATGGGGGTGGAAGCCTGGTGGGCTGGGGAGGGTGAGAGAAGGTGACACACAGGGGTGCATCTCGTGGTGGCTTTGCAGGGGGTGGTGGTGAATGTGGATAGCCCCCAGGGAGTGCGCCAGGGTGGGTGTTTGATGGCTGTAGCTGGAGCTGTGTTGAATTTTGGGGTGGGAGCTCCATGTGGGCATGGGGCTCTGCTGGGACAGGGTTCCCCGGTGCTGAGAGCAGCACTGGCATTCCCCTGGGGAACCCGCACTGGTCCCTCCCAGAGGAAGCACACGGCTTGCTGTGATTTTCTCTTCTCAGCAAACAAGGTCCATTCTCTGAAACAGCTTGCCTTTCCTTGCTCCTGTAAACACGTTCAGAAGCACTTTGTTCCATTCCCTTGCTTGGATCTGTGGTTAGAGGCGAAACATGGCTGCTTGGAGGCTTCATCCCAAAGTTAGGTTCTGAGTGTTGGTTTTGTCCTTCATCTGATACTTCAACAAATTCGGTAGGTGTGTTTTAACACACCTGGAGTTATTTCTGAAGCTTCCCCACTTGCTTTCTTATCTCTTTCTTGGGAGAACAAACCCAAGAAACCCCCTCCTCGATTTTTCTTTTTCGAAGCTGAGTATTGCAGAGGGGGCCTCTCACCCCCACCTTGATTGGAGGTTGTTTTCTTCCCCAGTCTGTGGTAGCTGTTAATTCTCATTTGGTTTAGTAATTAATCAGGATATAAATAATACATAGCATGTTATCAGAAAACCGCGTGCCAGTGCTATGGATGCAGGCGCTTTCGGCCCGGCAGGGAGGGCTTGCCTTCTGCTGCTCCACAGCCCCCTAAGGCCAATTAAGGTGCATCCTTGACGAGATTCCAGCAGCTCTTTGGCTGGATAAATGGTTGCTCTGATGTGGGGGTGGGGGGTAAAGCAAGCGAAGATGAAGGGGGTTTTAATGTTCAAACAGTTGCCATGAGCGCTGGAGTCCAAGCCCTCCTCTCCTCCTCCTCCCTGCATGTGTGGGCTGAGGCTGCCAGTGATGATGCCGGATGGGTGGTGCAGGTACCAGCTGATGGGAGACCAGTGGGTCTGCTGGATCCACAGCTGAAGCTCAGTGGTGTGTCCTTTGTCTTTGCCCTTAGTACTGTGAAGGTCTTTTCTGAAGACATATCAACCATTGATAAACAAAGCCTTGAAGAATGTCCCAAGGGTGGGAATTTGCCTCCTCGTGCCTGTCGCTACAGCACTCTCGAGCTCCTGTCTAAGCCCAGGGAGTGATGTCTGTGGTATTCCTTGTTTCAAGGCTGGTGTTTATTTCAGCTGCAGTAGCGAGTGCTAAACTGGTTGGCAGGAGGAATCAATGTTGCTATGACAGTTTGGGTGGAGATTTGGAAAAGGCACTTCGAGTTGCAAAACAAGAAGAAAAGCCATCAAGAAAAAAAATGAGCAAAAGCGAAGCCAATGAGCTCTGAAGGCCTCCAGGTTTTAACTCTTTCAGTACCAGGCATGGCTGTGTACTTGCTCTGTATCAGGGCAGCAAGAGCACAAATAACTGAGCTTGGGATAAGCCACTCTTTGCAATGGGAGCTGGAAAGCTCCCTGCAGCAGGATGAGCATTTGAGGTCTGGAAGCTCTGCCTCTGGCCTTCCTCTAAGGGACTTTGGGGCTTGGAGCAGTGACTTTGTTTTCCAGCTGTAAACCTCGAATGGGCAGGCTCTGTTTGAAGCACAGCTTCAAGTGTGTTTCCCCTGGAGAAAAGAGGGAAAAGTGAGATGGTGCTGGGTTGGGGTTGTGGCTCTGGGAGCTGTTTGGCCATTTGGCTTGTGCAGTGCCTGCTCTGTGGTCTCTCTTCCGTAAGTTCTGGTGCAAAAGAACTACAGCTGAAGCGGTGTAGTAACGTGTGGGATGTTGTGTTCCTCAGGTGCTGGAGCAAGATGTGGTTCTCCAGTCTATTGACCGTGCCATTGAGGCTGTGCACAATGCGGCCATGAAGAATGGGGGGAAGTACAACCTGGAGCAGAGAGATGTCCTCCAGTAAGTACAGCGGGCATCTGGGGAGGCGGGTGGATGGAGGGTGGTCAGTGTGTGATGATACTTATGTCTTTTTTTATTTTTGGTTGGATGTCATTGATGCCCCACCTGGAGTATTGTGTCCAGTTCTGGGCTCCTTGGTTTAAAAAGGACAGGGATCTCCTGGAGAGAGTCCAGAGAAGGGCTACGAAGATGATTAGGGGCCTGGAGCATCTCCCCTGTGAGGATAGGCTGAGTAAGTTGGGACTCTTCAGCCTTGAGAAGAGAAGACTAAGGGGGAACCTAATTAAAGTCTATAATTATCTTAAGCAGGGGATGCAGGGGGAATCTGCCAGCCCCTTTTCAGTGGTCTGTGGGGACAGGACAAGGGGCAATGGCTGCAAGTTGGAGCATAGGAAGTTCTGCACCAACATGGGGAAGAACTTTTTCCCAGTGAGGGTGACAGAGCCCTGGGACAGGCTGCCCAGGGAGGTGGTGGAGTCTCCTTCTCTGGAGATATTCAAGACCCGTCTGGACGCCTATCTGAGTGATATGTCCTAGGGAGCCTGCTTTGACAGGGGGGTTGGACCCAATGATCTCTTGAGGTCCCTTCCAACCCCTACAATTCTATGATTCTATGATTTGAATCCCTGTGCTGCAAAGTGCTGGTGCACTCGGAGCTTCCCAGCGTTTGGGATGCTCCTCCTGTCAGCCATGTCCAGCAAAGCAGGGCTTTGGGCCTGCCTCTTGATCCCTCTGCTTGTAAAGAGGAGGAAACTCTCAGTTGCATTGTAGGCTTAGAGGAGAAATCCAGAACCTTGCCAGCTGCATTTTCTCCTCTCTACCAGCCAGGAATTGTAGAGGTTGTTGACAAGTGGCATAAGGTCCTTAATATGTTCTCAAATAATTGCTTGGGAGGAGGACTTTGTTTCTCCCTGACACCTCGCGCTCCGTGCTGAGGCACGCCGGTTTAATCTCGGTTGAACAGTGATTCTAAAGTGCAGGCAATTTCTGAAGCTCTCAGTGCAATATATGATTCTCCCCCGAGGAAGAGGCATTTTTCTCCAGCGAGCTGTTGAATAAATCATGGGCTCTTGCAAAGCCTCTTCCTTCCTCCCCCAGAAGTGCTTCCTTAGTTGTTAATGAAACTGGAGTCGCTGTTCAGAGTAATGGAACCCGTTCTGGTAGGTGTAGCCCAAATGCAATAAATCATTTAAAAATATCATTTAAATGTTGCAGCACAGTCGCTCCTTTCCTTTAGCTCTGCTGTTCTTGATGGCATCCTTCTGTTTCAGGAAGCTGATCCATCACCGGAAGGAGACTGTGTCCCGCAAAGGTCACTCTCCCACCCCGCAGGGGATGGTGATGACGCAGTCCTCCAGCGATCACCATCTGGATGTGGCACGGCAGCCCAACGGGGTGTGCCGGACGGGGTATGAGCGACACCACAGTCTTCCAAACACTGAGTTCGAGGAGGAGGATGAAGGTCCCTATCAGGTAACAACAGCTAGATGCTTTCTAGGCTCCTCTTTCGGTGGAGTGACATCGCTTATCCTGTTTAATAAAATGCCTTTGCAGTTACTAATCAGGTGTTTGTGCTGCTTACCTGGGATTACTGCAGTGTAAACTGATGTTGTCTCTAGCTAAGAAGTCTGGAACAGTACCTCTGCCATTTACGCTTGTGATGCTTTTTGGGATCCTTGAGGGTCCCTGGGTTTATGGAGACGTGGGAGATCCGCTCTAGATTGTGTGACTCTCTTGGCAACTCCCAAGACTTGACAGATCCCCTAGAGAATACTTGGAAAAACAGTTTTGACATGAGCAGGAGAACTCCTTCCAAGTTCTCAGCGCTGCTTCGCATTTCCCTTTGTTAAATCTGCACGAGATCTTTCCTTCAACACTTTATCTACTGCAGTCGCCTGTTTTTACCACTGTAAGTCAGAGCATACAACACCCAAGGGTCCTGCTTTGTCTGGATGTTCCTTGTCACAAGGAATTAAAGGTAAATTGCAGGAAATACAACTTAGAGCAGACTTTATCTGGGCAGCACCTAGTTCTGAGGTTACTGCACGGCGCCAGTAAGGCTTCAGAGCAGCATTCCAGGACGGATGCAGCGGTGAGAGCCAGTTACACTGCAGAGGTAGAGCTGGGTGTGAGGGCTGAAGGCACCATGGGCATGGAGGTGGGTTGTTTTCTCCTGCGGATGAACATGTACGCTGTAGTTTTTCTCTGTCTCACTGGGATAAGTGTTAGGAGGCAGCATTTATACAGTACTGATATGCTGGCACTACTAGCAGATGAGGCTTGTTTTACACCTGAGGAGTTAGGAGGCTGCAGAGATGAAAGGTTGCTCTGCCCCATTTTTCTCCTTGGTATTAGTTTTATTTTCATTGGCGGCCAAACCAGCTGCGTGCTCAAGGCTGTGCATTATGGGAGGGAGCACCTTACAGCCCCTTCCCCTGCCTGTCTGTATCTGGTCTGTGGTTTGGTTGCTTGCCAGAAAGGAGCAAGGCGGATTCCTTGGCTGACAAAGAACAGTTTCTGTCTGGGTAGCACTGAGGATGCAGTCAAGGGACTTCCAGCTTTGCCCTCTGCTGAAAGGGCTCCTGGAGATTCTAACCACTTAGTCCATGAATTTCCTGTGTGCTTTGAAAATATGAAGTGGAGGAAGCAGCATTGCTTTCTTCCACTGGTTGTACAGCTGCCTAAGAAGGCCAATGGCATCCTGGGGTGTGTTAGAAGGGGGGTGGTTAGTAGGTCACAAGAGGTCCTTCTCCCTCTCTGCTCTGCCCTGGTGAGACTGCACCTGGAATATTGTGTCCAGTTCTGGGCCCCTCAGTTCCCAGCGCAGGGCCACCAAGATGGTTAAAGGAATGGTTAAGGAATAAGCCTTCCTTATGGGGAAAGGCTGAGGGAGCTGGGCCTCTTCAGCTTGGAGGAGACGGAGGGGTGACCTTATTAATGTTTATAAATATGTAAAGGGGGAGAGTCAGGAGGACAGAGCAAGGCACTTCTCAGTGATGCAGCGATAGGACAAGGTGCGATGGGTGTGAGCTGGAGCTTGTGAAGTTCCATGTGAACATAAGGAGGGACTTTTTCCCTGTGAGGCTGACGGAGCCCTGAGACAGGCTGCCCAGAGAGGCTGTGGAGTCTACTCTGGAGACATTCAAACCCACCTGGGTGTGTTCCTGTGCGATTTAGTCTGGGTGATCCTGCTCTGGCAGAGGGGTTGGACTTGGTGATCTTTCAAGGTCACTTGCAACTACTTGCGTTCTGTGATGAGGTCCCTCCCCTTCTCCCCTCTGGACAGGAGGGATCTGAGCTGCAAGGACTCCTGCACAGTCTGGACAGGAGGGATCAGAGCTGCAAGGACTCCTGCACAGTCTGGACAGGAGGGATCAGAGCTGCAAGGACTCCTGCACAGTCACCTTCCCCACAGCAGCTGGACAGAGGATGTTTTCTCTCCTTTCCTCCTCTTCCCTTGGGCATTTTGATGTTTTAATTCCACCTCTTGGCCCCACGCAGCAGCTGGGCTGTGGGGTGGAGGGAAGGGCTGACCATCGATTGTGCCTCGTGAGCCCTGACCATGCAGCAGCTCACAGCTCAGGCATCAGCGCTGGGGAATTCATGTAGCGCTTCCCGTCGGAGCGAGGCTGGCAGGGCTCTGCGCTAACATTAGCTGTGCATCTATTAATTTAAACACCGGTCTGTAATAGCTGTGTTAAACTTGCACGGTACATTTGGAAGGGCTCATGAAGCCAGGGAAATATTCCAGAATGACCCAGCCCTCGCTGTCTCCAAACAATGTCACGCTGCTGCTCTGAGCCTGCCCGGCGGCTGAATCCCAGGGATTCTGTCATCGCGGCTGTGCCGTGCCAGGCAGCTCCGGCGTGTGCCGCTAGCAGCACCGCGCCACGGAGGAGGCTCTGCTTTTAGCACAGCTGAGCCGCCCGGATTTGGGACCAGCCTTCCAACCATGCGATGCAGAGACCTCTCCTGATCTGTTTGGCCTCTCTCAGCTGTGCATTCTCTTTTTGGACCGACACGGATCATTTTTGAAGCTGTATGCGAGTATCAGATAGCGTTTCACTTAGAGAACAATGTGGGATGGATTGACAAGAGCAGGAAAGCTGTGCTGGGAGCCTGCAGCAGTGTCTCATACCGACCCTCCAGCTAGAGGCACTTGTTATGTGACATAGTGAGCGGCTGGGTATTAGGCCTTGGATAGAAGAAAGGGACCAAGAGATCCCTCTTTAAAAGTCTTGTTTAGATGTGCACACTGCTCTGTCTTCATTTGTGGGCATCCTCAAGTGCCTTATTTTCAGGAGTATCTTTGCTCCTATTCCAGAGGAGGTTTCTCCCTTTCCTGGATCTAGGGCGATGTGTGGGGTGGGAAAGTCCATTTTTATTCTCTTTGTTCTGAGCTATTTAAAACAGAGACCTGTCAGGGGCCTCTCAGTTTTTTGGTGCGGGCCTGGCACTGCTCAGTGCCTTGCACAGTGTTACAGGGCTGGTTAGCACTCACAGGCCACGGGAAAACTTCTCTTCCAGGGCTAACCAGGCCTGGAACATTGGCACAGTGTGGTGGCCTGAACATCACTATAGATTTCAACTGGCTGCAGCCTGGACTCCCTGAGGTGTCCAGGCCATCACCTCCTTTCCCTTCCCGTGCCGCCCTAGGCGGTTTTGCTGCAGGTGGCGATTACAACATCCCGTGGGAACAGAGATGCCTTTCAGACTCCTCGGAGTCTCCTGGCCCTGAGCTGCTGTGCTGTGAGGACTAGAGCATCAATGCAACATGCTCCCACCTCGCTCGGCCGCTGTGTTCAGCGGCATTAACCCCGAGGTTGCACCTCACCCATGTAATTCTGGGTGAAAGCAGCGTTGGTGATCACTGTGTCTGTCTCTGACAGGAAAAGATGAATGCAGGAATCTGGGTCTGTAGCTCCTATGCTGCTGGCTTGGCATTCCAAGTGGAGGAGACCTACAGGAGCAATCCCAGGTGTTGAGAGTTAACGCAACTCCGCGGCAAAAGCTCTTCCCAGCAGGTTTTGCTATAGGTAGTAGGATTGCACAGAGGGTCTAGCCCTATTTTTCTCCCTCTCTGCATGAGCAGAAATAGCTCCAAAAGCATGGAAAAGGCATTTACGTGTCTCCAGTCCTTGGCTTTGCCTTTCTGCAAGGGCCTGTGGAGCTGAGGTAATGGATCTCTCCAGAAGAGTGTCTAAATACACGCTCTGTTTGCAGCCTTTGTGGAGCGACTGGGAGTAATGTGGAGTCACGGCGAGCGTGTGGGATTGCGTTTGGAATAAAGGAGGAGTAAATGCTTGACAGGTCTACACGATGTGTGTGCTGTGTGCTGCTGAACACAGCAATTAAACAAGGGCTGCTTTGCCTGTCACGGGGAGGGGATGGAGCAGGCTTGAGTCCCGCTTTGTTCTTCCAGGAAGCTGCCTATTAATATCTGTCCTCCTGAGAAAACTTCCTGGAACGATGAGAGAGACGTAAGGACAAATCGACACGAGCACTGGAGGAAGGTTTCATAACAGCCAATGTCTTTATTGTCAACCTCCTTTGATTGCTCTGAAATCTTTCCTTCCAGATCCCGCCGCAGCCCCGGCGTGCTGCTCCTGTCACCCCCCCACCTCCAGAGAAACGCAAGAACACGCAGATTGCTGCTCCTGTTAAAAGTAAGAACAAACCTCTTGTCTAGATCTCAGGCACAAAACAGACACTGGGCTGTGGAAGTCATGGTGCCTGGATGCTTTTACTTTGTGTGTAGAAGGACATCTGTGCATAGCTCCTAAATTCTGATAGGTTTTGATGATAATGATCATGACCTTGTGGCCAGGGCTCCTTCATGACTCCTCTGATCCAGGAAGGTCTGGGCAGCCTGGTGCCTCTGGATGGATGCCGAGGCAGCATCCTTCTGGTCCTCCCATTGCTGGTATGCCTGGGAAAAATGGTGGTTACCTGGGAGTAAACTCTCTGCCTGCTTGTGTGGCTGATCTGGCCGGCACACAGCCTCCATGGTGTAAGGTCCTTGGGGGTGTTTCGCTCCCACGGACACCCTGGCCAACTCCCAGCAAGGCAGAGGGCTTTCCATGGCAGCGCAGTGTGGCAGTTCACCAGGGGGAGCTCCCTGGTAGCACTTCAAGGACAGGTTTTTTGCTCCCAGTCGTCAGGTGCTTTCTTTGTACAGTGCTCGGATGAGATTGTCACAAAATGAGTGGCTGGTGTCTGTAGGGAGCAGAAATAACACCAAGGTCGTGGCCGAGCATCTGCCACCCGCAGGTAGGGGAGGTGCTGGTCATGAGTACTTCAGAGCAGAACTGTGGGGTCGAGGCAGGAGTTCCTCCATCTTCAGCACAGCTGGGCTGGGAGAGGCAGTGGCTATCCTGCTGCATTGCTGTTGCCTTGCCCAGGTGCTCCCCTGATCTGCAACTGCCACACCATTAGTGACACACAGCCCATTTCAAGCCCAGTCATGTTCCCAGTGAGGAGCAGGGCAGAGCCATTGACTTGCAGGTAGTTAATTGAAACCCAGGGCTGGCACCAGCTTTCCTCATGGTATTGAGCCATTTTTCTCTGCGGTGGTGGGACTTCACAAAGGTCAGGTTCCTTCTACTCCTTATCTTGATTTAATGAAGCACGGTGGGAGCTAGGGTTTTGTGAATACTGCTCTGAGGAGAGGGATGCTGAACCCCTGTGGGAGGGAAGAGCCCTGTTTTACTGACTAGCTTGTGCTTGCCTTGGGATGGAGTGGTGCCTGGGGTGGTGGATGGGGCAGGAGGGTTTGGAGCTGCCTGCAGAGGTGCAAAGACATGTCTGTTCCGCTTTGGTTTAAGGGAAACTGCCTTCCCTGGGAGCTGGGAATGCTCCTCTTCCAGTGCTAATGCTGGCTGCTCTCATGAAGCTCTAGATGAAGGTAGCCCAGTTCTTGCCCAAGTAACTGTTTTTGCAGCCAGGGAAGGACTTGGCTGTATTTCTGCCCCCCAGAAACAAAAGGGTAAGGGGTATGAAAATGTGTACTGGAGTGGGTTAAAGGAGAGACAAACCTTAACATCTCTTCATGTGTAATGGGTTTCTTTTTCCTTGGGAGGTGGAGCAGCTGCCACTGCTCGAGCTGGTCAAAACTAGAGGCAGAGGGAGAAGGACAGTGGAGCAGATAATGTGGAGGTTTGTGAAAGCAGCAGATACTAGCAGGGCTTGTGTAGCTTGTGATCAAAGGGTGGAGAGTGCCGAAAGGGAAAGACTTAGAGGTGTTGCCAGCCAAATGTTTCCTTCCCCGCCGGTGCTTACTCTGGGGTGCAGTTGGTGAACATTGTGCAAGAAGGAGGTGTGGGCTGGCGTGTGGAGCCTTTGGTGTCTTGCAGTCCTTTGGCATCATCGTTCAGAAGTGTGGGCTTGGATCCGGAGCGCAGAAAAAGGCCCTTGCTAAGCCAGGGGAGAAAAGGCTTTTCTGTCCCTTAGTCCTGTTCCTTCCTCCCTCCCTTCCCCTGCGTAAAACACTAAGCCCTTTGAAGGGTATTCATCTCAATAGAGCAGTTTTTCCCCTTTCTAAAGAGGTGATTGTACAGGAATGCTCCAGAGAGAACTGGTACAATTTTGCTTTGAGATAAGTGAGGCAGGAAGAGGAGTTAAACTGCTCCGGTCGCATGCACAATGAGCCCCTTAATGGGCTGCACTGTAGCAATTTGTTGGGTTTTTTTCTTTTTTCCTTTGATGCTGTTGCTAAGGCATTTTTAATTGTTCCCTTTCAGACGCTATTGAAATTATCCCTGGGTCAGCTTCTAGTGCCTCCTCTATAAGCACGACATCCCTGGATACCTTGTACACGGCTTCTTCTGTGTCAGAGACCGCTCTCCCGACAGCCACCTCCAGTCCTGCCAACACCCCACCCCCTGTGCCAAGCAGAAGCGTCCACACCACGATAACACGTAATTTGGACGCCGGCTCTGTGGCCCACTCCCGCTATGGGACTTCCCCAAAGGATGGGGCCAGCAAATCTCCCCAGTCCAAGAGGGCTGCCCCGGCACCGCCAGCTGAAGTGGGGACCCAGAGGTCCCACACTGTGGATGGGGAGAAGACTTCTCAGGGGAAGAAAGCTGCTCCAGCTGTCCCTGCCAGCCTGGATGCCTTCAGTTCCCTCTGCCTGGAGGACAAGAAGGTGGCTGCAGTGGAGCCGGCGCCAGCTGAACCCGGTGGCGTGGTGGCATCCGTGCCAAAGACGATAGGTGCCGAACTGATCGAGCTGGTGCGCAGGAACACCCACCTCAGCTACGAGCTGTCCCGCGTGGCCATCGGCGTGGTCATCGGCCACATCCAGACCTCGGTCCCAGCAACCAGCAGCATCATGGAGCAGATTCTCATCTCCGTGGTGGAGAGTAAGGTAGCGTGCCTGGGGCTGGGCTCGGCGCTGCTGCGAAACCAACTCCTGGCACTGGGCAGCCGGTCTTATGAGCTAATGACCTCTCATAACACTTGGGATGAGAAGTGCAGTGAGATCCCAAAGGAAAGGGGGAGGTGCTAGATGGGGTAAATACCAGGGGTTTAAACCAGGTCTTGAGTAGTGGTAGTGGGGAATGGGTGAGTTTATTCCCCGCAGGAGCCTACAAGGCCTAACCTTGAGTTTGGAGGTGAAACCAGCCGAGGGAGCCCTTGGCGCTGGGAAGCAGTGGTAGGCTGTGGTGGAGGAGTGGGTGTCTCAGATGAGGCTGCGGTTTGGGCAGAGGCTGATGAGACTGACAGCAGTGAATTGAACCATATGAGCGCATCAGGTAAGAAGTGACAACCTCCAGATCTGAGGGACAGTGCTGGTGACAAAGTGGTGGTGGGAACAGAGGCTCGCTGAGAAAGCTCTGACACAAGTTGTTGACCACTGTTAGTAAAGGTTTGCTGAGAACCATTGTGGCAGCATAGAATTGGAGAAATGAGTAATGACTTTTTAAAAAGGCATTTTCTGTTCTGAATGGGACAAATAGAAGCCCAGGAAAATTCAGCCTTCTCAATAAGTGCTTCTTTTTGGCAGCCTCTTAGAAAATAGAGCCTTGTATAGACTTGTTTGCTTCAACGGTGCTGCATGTCCTTTGTGTAGTAGATTCAGCACGCCTATGCAAACTCTAAATCTGCGTGGATTCTTCTCTCTTTTGATGATGGAGCACCCAAAACTTCTATATGTCTGGCCTGGTCTTTCGTTAAAGTGATTAAAAAGTAGATTTCCATAGATGAGGACCTCTTCACTATTCCATAACACACACCTCAGCCCTGTTTGTTGATGTTATTTTTTAAAGAAACACAGAAGAATAATTTTTCAGCCTTTGGAGGAAGAACATTATCTTGAGCTTGCTCTAAATTAGCCAAAATGATCATATGTTGCACGTTCCTTTGCTGCAGACATGCAAGGAAGGAAATAAAAGGCTGCTGCACGCAGCATCATTGGAATGGTGAAGTGCACCTGGGCAGCCCTCCACTTTAGTGGGAGGGATAATAAATTTCAGCTCCCGTTTGCTAAATACAGCCCCAAGGAGTGTATTTCACATAAACATCTAAGATTGGAGTTCCATTGCTAATGGCAAGATTATAATGAACTGTTCAGAGGCATTGGAATATGGAAAACTAATGGCATTCAAATTTTAGATCAAATTGTAATCTGGTTAACTGTCTGCACTGAATAGAGGGTCCTGGATGCAATCATCCCGTCTCGGTTTGTGGCCATAACCCAACAGTTAATTGCTTCCTACTTCACTAACGATACCGTGGCAGCGTGCAATCTAGATTCAGCACAAAAATTTAGCTGTTTCAAGCAAATGTTCTGTCTGTGACTCACATGCCAAGTTCAGCTCTCTGTGACTTGGACCTGGGACAAGATTTGAAGATTATTTTTATCTTTAATTTCTGTTCTCGGAATACAGGGAGCTGGAAGCTGTGTCGCACCAGGTTTCTGCAAAGGGGACTTGCAGGCCTCAATTTCATGGGCATTGCTGCAGAGCAGCCTGAAAAATGTGGGGATGAATTCTGATGCTGGTGCAGGGACAAGTATGGATCTACTTGTACCTGATGTGGTGTCTGCCATTGAGGACATCCACGGGGTTTAGAAATGCCTGGAACTGCACAGAGGCACAGCAGAAAGACCTGTCCCATCTTGGAATGCCTCAGTACCTTGATCTTGAGTGGCATTCAGATCTTGAGTGGCATTCAGAAGGAGAGTCCAGGGGGGCTTGCACAGCACAAACTATCTGCTAGCAGTATGTATATCCAGGCTGGAAAGATGGGCCCGGGGGAACCTAATGAGGTTCAACACTGCCAAGTGTAAGGTGTTGCACTTGGGTTGGAAGAATCCCAGCCATAGATACAGACTGGGAGAAGAGCTGCTTGAGAGCAGCCCTGCTGAGAAGGACTTGGGGATTGTGGTGGATGAGACACTGAACATGAGCCAGCAGTGGCTCTGGCAGCTCACAAGGCCAATGGGATCCTGGGCTCCATCAGCAGAGGGGTGGCAGCAGGGACAGGGAGGGGATTGTCCCTCTCTGCTCTGCCCTGTGAGGCCCCAGCTGGAGTCCTGTGTCCAGAGCTGGGGCCCCAATACAAGAGAGATGTGGGGCTGTTGGAGAGGGGTCAGAGGAGCCACAAGGATGATTAGAGGGCTGGAGCACCTGCCCTACAAAGAAAGGCTGAGGGAGCTGGG
>VZTU01008170.1:270867-295322 GCA_013400835.1 Zapornia atra
CAACCTTGTGTAGATCCAGACCTGGAGGTTGGTGGCCCTGCCTGTGGCAGGGGGGTTGGAGCTCTATGATCCATGGGGTCCCTTCCAACCCAGACCATTCTATGATTCTGTGATTCTATGATTCTTCTGGAACGTCCCACACAGAGGAGGTAGCTCTGCAGAATCCTGGGAGCCTGGTCCCAGGTGAGGTGGTTCACCTGGTGCAGAAGGCCACCACTAGCAGCTGGAAGGGCAGTCAGAGGCGGCGGGGTGGCTGTAGGGCTGTCGTTTCACTCACATAGTTTAATGGTACAAATTATTATCGTTGGCTTTGTGTTGCTCATCATACCAAATCACGTCACGATCTCAGGGGTGTCTGTGTAATTGTTGCTGAGTTGTCTGTTCTAAGTCAAGGGCTTTTTTTCCCTTTCAATTAGAACTTCTGAAATCCCTCCACAGCCCAGCCCATGCAAATCCATGGTCACTTCATCTTGTGCATATTTTACGAGGTTTTTTCTTCCACCACCTAAAACAGAGCAAGGGATCAGCTTTGATTTAAAGCTTTGCTCTGCTCATAGCAGATAGCATACCTGCTTCAACCTTTTTTAATCACGTTCTTTAATTAGTTATATCCTTTGTATTCCTATTTCAGCCTTAATTTGAAGTCAGATCACTGGTTTACTAAATCAATTCCAGAACCGATTACCTTGCTCCTATCCCCTGTGCCTTCTGAAGGTTGAATCACGGTGGCACTTCCCTCTTATTTACCCTACTCCCAGTGTGGAGTCTGCCCAGGCAAGTGTTTTCAAGAGAACAGAAGACCCTCCTGCTGGGACAGCATCATGCTCCTGGTTTTAGAGAGGGTAACATAAAGCTGTGCTGGGGGAATAGCAAAGACAAGGAGGGGGCTGGGTGCTCACACCTTAGGAAAGATGCTTCAGGGGTACCACACTGCTTGGGGAAGCCCGATGTACAGGAGGACATGTGCTGAGTTGGCTTCCCCATGTCAGAATTTGTCCTGGCCTTGGAAATGGCCCTCTCCTTGTTCTTCAGACAGTTCCTGATGAGTAGGGTGGTGACTGGGCACGATGCACAAAGGGAAATGAAACCTCTTTTCAAAGGTATTGCTGCAGTGCAGGTGTAAACTGGAGCTGGCAGTCGTGGGAACTCGTTTGAAACTTGGATGTAACTAAAGAAAATACAGATGATGGTTCATTTTTGAGCATCTAGAGAATCACTTGGATTAGTACATGTTGGTGACTTGTGAATGCCTTCAGCGCTGCTGAATTGTCTCCCATCTGAGAGGGGGAGGTAGCACTGTAGACATCCTGTCTGGGGAGGTCGATTTGAGGATTTATTAAACCGAGTGCAAGGCAAGTGAAATTGCCTAATACACAAGCTAAGCTGCTCCTTGAGAGGGAGCACTTAGAAATCATTTACCTGCTATTTATTAAATTATCATTGTTGTGTTGCACTTGTGACTCAGACCCATCTCTGGCTGCCTTAAAATTCAGCTTGAAAGCTGCTGGCAAAGGTGTGTGATGCAGTTTGGCCTTCTCATCCCAGGCTGCTGGGTGGGCTCAAACTGTTTGTTCTTGATTGTGTTGGGGATGGAGGGACAAGTGATGAAGTTGGTGTGGGAGGTGACATATTTCTGGAGGGGGTTTCCCTTGTAATGCTGGGCTGTGACCTGCCCCCAGCTGCCCATCACCAATGTCTGGTGGCTGCCTGTGGTCCCCAACAAGCCCTGACAAACCTCATGTCTAATGTGGCCAGGGTCCCTCTGCTTCCCCTAAAGCCGTGCAGGCTGCCTCTCGCGTGCAGCTCCCGTTCAGTCACTGACTTGGTTTTCTTTGAAGAATTGCTCTTGACAAGGTACAAATGCTGCTCTGGGGCTCAGCTTTCCCGAGCGGGAGCTTTGTCCCTCTGCTTGCCTGGGATAATGGGAAGGTCAGCAGGGTGATGCTTTCAAAGCTGGGCTGTTAGCGTGCCTACGCAGGGCTCCTCCTTACTGATAATGCTGTAACACAAGTGAATCCGGAGGGTGGGAGGAATGCATTAGTGCTTGGGCAAAGCCTTCGCTCGCTAATTGCTAGAGGAGCCTTTATGAGGGTTTGTGCTGGAGTCTTCACGTGCAGCTGTGGATGGGCTGCCCTCATCCAGAGGGAGCCACTGCAGAGCCAACGCACATCTGGCTGCGGATGGCTGGGACACCCAAAAAGTGAAGGCAAAGGCTGCAGAGCCCTTACTGCAGCACAGCTAAAATGGTTGGAAGCCAAGTGCTCCCCTCTGCCCCTGACACCCCACAGGTCTGTGTGCGGCAGCAGTGCTTCCCTGCAGAGCTGACCTGCCCTGCGATGGGACTGTGTCCCTGGGGTCCCCAGCCAGGAGCAGACTTGCTGCTGCCGAAAAGGTGCGTGTGAAACGCCTGCCCTGGGGAGCTGGGCTCTGCTTATGTCAGGCATCCCTCTTGCACGATGTTTCATTGGTTTAGCGGCTGCTGCTGAGCCTGGCCATCTTCCTGTGCCAGGAGCTGTGGTAGCTGCCTGGTTGTTACAGGTGGTGGTGTGGTAGGAACGGTTTGCTGCGCAGAGAATGGGGGGATTCCCTCTGAAATGCATCTGAAAACCAGCTATATGGCTTGTCCAATGCAGGTCTGAGCTGATCAGGAAGGAAACTGCTGGTAGATGTGTGTACCCATGGCACTGGTTGCTGGTGGGGTGGGGAGGAGGGAGGCACAAAGCAAGGTGAGGAAGACCTTGGCAGGACAGCAGCTGGACCTATCTGGCAGACATGACCATCTCTGAGCAGTGTGGGTGCACTGAGGTTCCCAAAATGGTTCTGTGCTGCTCAGGAGGAACAAAATCCCTCCAGCAGTTTGTTCTGATGGGCTGGTGGGAGGGAACTATTCAAAGCAGCAAGGTAATGCAAAGTGGCATTGTTAGAGACACTGAAACCTCCTCCTGCTCCTGGGCTCTCCAGCAGATTCCTGGAAACGGCCATATGAGGAGTCTGCAGATTGTAGCAGCTGTCGAGATGTTTAATAAGTCGAGACCTGACCCCGGTGGTGGGGGCTGAGGATGGTGCTGAGAGAGCACTGAGACAGCGCGTGGTGTAGTTACACCAATCGGATTGAAGAGCTTGCTAATGGATTGATCTCATCCAAGTCCATTAGGAGCTTGATGCTTGGTGGAGTCGTGAGGGCTGTGGATGAAGGATTGGAGGAAGCAGATTAGTGGTAAGATGCTGAATAGTGATCATTAAAACGAGTACTCGTTAAAATGCTCATCCAAAAAGACACTGCAGCAGTGGACTGAGGTTGGACCAGCCCAGCCCTGCCGTGCTCTGGTAAGGAGATGAATAAGGGGCATAGAGAGAGAACCCTCTCCCAAGCAGCAGGGATGTGTGAGGTGACACTGCAGTGTTGTAGGTCCTCCAGAAGAGAGATGACAAGACCAAGCGAGTCGTTTAACTACCAATTTGTTCTGAGGTAAATCCCCATTCTGTGGGAGATGCTGTTGTGTTTGTGCTCAGGCCCTGAAGCTGCCATCCTCCCTCTTACCTGGCTTTCTTCTAAGCCATCCACAGCTTCCTAAAACTGCAAGAGCGTACAGAGGCTCATGTTAAACCAGCCTGCTCCTTCCTCCACTAGTGCCTGACAATTATGTAATGAGCAGCCACAAGAAGAACACTTTTTTAGTATATAATTGAAGCACTAAATTGAAGTCCTAATTAGTTCACACCCCAAATACCCTGAAGCAAATCACTAACCATCCTGTCTCTAATAAAGCAGATGAGATGTTACGGTTAAACCTGAAGTGGTTTCCCCAGAAGGGCTGGAAGGTGCTCGGGAAGGGTGCCGGTCCCGCCCTTGGTCTCACGTGCTGGCATTGTAGCTTGTCACTGTGTGTGTGTCACCACTGATGCAAAACATGGGCTTGTGTCTCTGTACCAAATAAGTCTGTTTAAAGGCTTGCTTCCCCTGGCTGCACAGCCAGCTGCTGGGCCAGGACAGGGCGAAGTCTTCTCCGAATCTCCAGGAGAAGACACTGTGTGTGAGCAGGGTGTCCTGGCTGGCAGTGGTAAAGGCCTTCTTGTGCTGAACGATCGTGGCTTGTCGCTGCGTGCTACGAGACAGCTTAATCCAAAAATTGTGAAGGGTTTGGTCTCAGTGAGTGGGTTTTCCCTGTGGTGTGAATTTCTCAGCTCAGTTCTCTTCCACCTCGCTGATCTCCTGCTGCTTGTTGTCACTGCTGACAAACCCTTGTGTATATAATTTAAGTTCTTCTGCAAATTAGTCCCAACCTCTCTTAACAGTGCCTGGGCTCATCACCTGCAATCAGCCCGGTTCCATGTCCCTCTTCTTGCCCTGCTTTCAGGAAGCTGGGTAGCTCATATGAGGTACTCGAGTCTTTGCTTAAATTGCAGACTGCAGCAGCTCTTGGGGTAGGTTAACTGCTCCTGCTTTCTTAAAGGAGAAGGAAAGTGTGGGAAAGGCAACTGAAGAGTGAAGCCTTTGTGGGAAGGATCGTGCATGAGGTAGGAGTGGTGCTGATGCAGTTGATAGCAGTTGGAGAAAGGCCTACATGCAGTGGGGTTTGCTGAGTTAGCCTGTGTTGTAGCTACACACTCCAGAGCTGCGGTGAGCAGTGGTTGGGCTTTGCTGTTGGGAAGAAAGCAGAACCAAAGCAGCCCAGGACAGGTTGGTGCCATCCTTGCTGCAGAAGATGGCAGACCTAGTGTCGAGCAGTTGGTGGGCAGCGTACCATGCAGGCGCTTGCTCCCTGGTCAAGGATTAAAGGAATACCTGCCCTTTCAGGCTGGAGAGAGGGGCAGTGACAGAAACTCCTCCTGCCCAGGGGCAGGTGTGGAGCACGGCAGTTTGGTGTCCAGGACACACCTTTTATTGGGGGTGAGCCTGGAGCTGTGCTCAGCTGCTGCCTGGCAGTGATCCTGGCCTGTGCCAGCCTGGTTTGACTGTCCCTGTTCTCAGGATGAATTTCAGAGTTTACCATGTGTCCTCTGAAGGGCTTCTGAACACCTGCCTGATGCCCACACCTAGAAGAAAATCAGTGGGGGGACAGCAGAGTACCTTTGGGTTCGCTGAGGTTTTTCACTCCCCGTGCTTTGGGTGCACGCAGGACTGCTTTCCTGGGAGGTGCAGCTGTGCTGTGGGAGGGGAGGGTGCAGGTGTGGGTGTAGCTGGCACGGAGTGTAGTGCTCTGGCCACACTGTTAGGTTTTTTTCTTTAAGTGCTCTGAAACATTCAGAGGGCTGTGGCCATCTGAGCTGGCTTCTTGCCTTGAGTTCCTCCCTCATAGGAAATGAGCATCCCCCTTCTGCAGCATTTGCCCTCCCCAGGGCAGGCAGGTGGCTGGTGGTGTCCTGCTAACCCTTCACAGCAAACCAGAGGGGGAAGTGGGAAGTCTGTGGTGTGGTGTGTGTGAAGAGGTAGAATTATGGGATTTAGGAGGCACTTGCATGCAAATTCTCAGCACTTTAGGAACATTGGTTTGCCTGGATCAACCTTAGGTTACGCAAAGCAGTGAGAAAAAGGGTGTTGCTTGCTTTGAGTGAAGTTTCTTGGGTCCTTCAACATCCTCAGCAGACAGCTAATGCTCCAGCAAGATGGTGGCAGCTTGGACTTAAAGACTTTCTGACCACACACCAGATCTGGCACCTATTTCAATTCCTTCCCTGCATCAGCTATGCAAGGAAAGGAGGTGGGTAGAGGCCCCAAAAGTACGGGAGCTGAAATAACACAAGTCTTCAACTTGCTGTCTTTTGGCTGCCAGCTCTTGACTGAATGAGGTCAGCTGCCAGTCCCGAGACAAAGATGAGAGGAAACAGGCACCCAAACAACAGCTAGCTGTCAGGGCCCCACTAACTGGAGGTTTTGCTGTTGTGCAGAACCTCAGCGCGGGGCTGCCCTCGGGACAGATCTGCCACGACGAGCAGCGGCTGGAGGTGATCTTTGCGGATCTGGCCAGGCACAAGGATGATGCTCAGCAGCGCAGCTGGGCACTCTACGAGGATGAGAATGTCATCTGCTGCTACCTGGAGGAGCTGCTTCGCATCCTGGTGAGTAAATTACTCTCTACACAGAGCAGACAGTTCCAGGGAAGTTCCTTTTTGTGGTTTGTTGGGTTTTTTCCTGACCTCCTTTGCTCCTGTGCTGCCACCAGATCTTCTGTTTTGGAGGGCGCTGGTTCCTTGTGCGTGCCCTACCGCTGATGTGAAGCCCTGTGCTCTGGTGTGGGCTCTGCAGAGCTGTTCTGAGCAGTCACCAAAGTGTTCTCCCTGGAAGCTTTGGCATTTACCTGTCAGGGGAGAACATAAACCCTCACCTCCAGAACCAAAAACTGTTGTCCTGCAGCAAACCGAGGAGTTTGCTGGGGGTGTTGTTGAAGTCTTTGGCCCACATAAGATGTTTTCCACTTAAAGCATCCTCTATGGCTGGGAAGAATGTTCAGGGTGAGGCCCACTGCATGTGAAGAAAACTCTTTGGTTGTCTTGAAAGTGAGCTTCAAAGCTATTTTTGTGAGCAACTCTAATGAGCTCATGGGAGAGGTACGTTCCCGTAGCAAGCAGCGGTGGGAATGCTGTCTCAGTGCTAGCACTAGCAGGTACTATCCCATACGTGTCCAGGGAAGAGGATGGTATGGAAGCTGCTGCTCAGCACAGTGATACAGTCTGTGTTAGGAGTTGTCCTGGGTTTGGCTACAGCACTACAACACCTACTAAGAAGAAAATTAACTCAGGAAAAAAAAACTATCCTAGCCAAACCCGGGACAGGATCACTGGTGTGGGGCTTGCTCTGGCACCCAATTCATACTCCTCTCCAGCTCTCATGTAAGCAGAGCAGACACTTTTTTGTGTAATAAATGCCAGTGTCTTTGTCACTCAGTGTATGACCGGCTGAGTAAGGCAGAGGGGGATTCTGCACAACCATTTCCTCTTAGTTCATGGGTAGGAGGAGATGGACTATACTTCCTAGGGTGGTACTGGCACTGGAGCTGCCATGTGCAACTGCATGATGCACTCATCAAGGTGTTGCTCAGGTCATGGGTTCCTTAGATGTTTTCAGCCCAAGACATGCTGTATGGCAGAGATGCTTCTCAAGGATTCACTTTGTTGTGCAGTCTCCAGGGCAGCGGTTCTCGAGCTGTCTGTGTGCCCTGCCTTAGGTTTCTTTGTGAGATGGTCGGGCTGGGGCTGTGGAGATGTGAAAGCAGCTGGCCTCCCTTGAGGTCCCTGCAGCAGGCACCTTGCTGACCTGTTCATTCCTTCTTCCAGACAGATGCAGACCCAGAAGTTTGCAAGAAAATGTGCAAGAAAAATGAGTTTGAATCCATCCTGTCCCTTGTGGCGTATTATCAGATGGTAAGGCAGCATCAAATCCTCCTTTGTGAGGCTTCCATGAAGGTGCAAAAGAACAGGGTTGCTGTGATGAATACATGTAAGGTGTTCCCACTGGATAGGGCAGTTCTGTGAACTAGACAGAGTTGCAGCTCATCCCTTCTGCTTGCCAGCTAATGTTGATGCTGCACATGCAAGCTGTGTGGAAGAGCAGAGGATGCTGTAGACGTAGAAGCAGTAGCTAGCACTGTGAGAGGTAAAGCTGGCTGCTTTTATTAGCTCTGCTGAGGGACAGAATCGGCATCGCTAATGTCTAGAGGAAGGATTTCCAAGGATGCCTTGAGAAAGCTGACAGGCTGTGACTGCTCCTCTTTTAATTGATGCACTCCTGTGCATTAGTAAATAGCTTTGCTTAGGAAAGTAGGTTGTGAGTAGAAGCCCTGGGACTGAGGGAGGAAATCAGTATTCAGAGGAGGAAATGGAAGTTTTGCCTTCAGTGCCTGCGCAGTGTTGTTTTGCCCTTCTCTTCCCTGGAATTTGTTGTTGGAAGACCCTGCATGGGTTGGAAACTTGTCCCCATCTTGTCTGTAGCCCTTAGCTACCACACATCATGCCCTGTGGCATTTAGCTTTCACCTAGCGCTTGTGTGTCTGAACCCAGGGCTGAGCCTTGGGGTGGCTGTCGCGCATCTGAGAGCGGTGGGGTGGCTCCGTTAAGCCTGACGCCTTTTTCTGCGTGCCCTTCTCTGACCAGCATTTCAAGGAAGCCTGGCCAGATGGAGAGCACTTGGGTCTCCTGTCCTGCCTGGTCATGCCCTGTGGCAGGGCTTGTCTTACTCCTCCCTGAACCCTGGTTTTGTTGTCAAAAGCTGGAGTATGAAGGTTACCCTGGTACCAGAGCTCCTGTGTGGGAGCTGCGGGTTGAGCATCATTGCTGGAATGTTCCAGAACTTTCTGGTTATACTCTCTGCTCCCAGCACAACCCTGACAGCTTTATGGTGGAGGAGGTGCTCCCCTCCTGTTCATTAACCATCACCTGCTGAAGAGGGTTCACAAATACCATGCTGTCAGGAAACGTCCTTCAGAGCATTGTCTGCAGAAACCTCAGTGTGCTTGGAGAATCCTGGCTACCCAGCACACTCAATACCAGTTTGCTGGGATGGGGGTGGGTTATTGGTTTTGTCATGAAGTGGGAGATTTCAGGTCTGAGGTGGCCACTGCCTGCCATCTGACCACGTGTGCTAACAGCCTGTAGCCAGCCCAGATGTGAACATCAGTGTGAAAGGCCTCCTATGCTGTTGTTAAAAGCTAGTAGAGCTGCTGGGTTCACCGTCACCCTGGGAGGGTCTGTAGCTTCCCAGCAGTGGGAACTTTTAGCCATTTATGTTTCTGCCTAAGAGCAAGTCCCCAACTGGGACGTGTTTTGCTCTAATGAATTGTTTTTGCAGGAACACAGGGTGCCATTGAGGCTGCTGCTGCTGAAGTGCTTCGGGGCCATGTGCAACTTGGATGCTGCAGTCATCTCAACACTTGTAAACTCGGTGCTGCCGATGGAGCTGGCTCGGGACATGCAGACTCACACACAAGGTGAGCCAGAGCTGCTGCACTTGGGTCCCCAGGGACCTGGGTCTTTCCATTAGATGATTTACAGTAGCACTGCTGGCCCCTGACTGCTCTACATGCCCAGTGGTTTCAGCCCAGGGCAGGGCAAAGCACTGGCAGTGTGTTGCGAGGCTGAGGTCGTTATGCCTGTGGTAGCTACACTTCCTTTGTACTGCTGCTGATTGTCAGTTCTGTGCAATGACCTTAGAACGCTGTTGGTGTTACCTGGCTGTGCCTGAGAAGCCACTTCTAGGCTGTGGTTTTACTACCAAAGAAGCAAGTGTACTTGTTTGTGGGACTACGACAGTGCTTCTGTGGCAATGTTAATCCTGGTTTTGTGCTGCCAGAAATGAACTTGATTATGAATCCATCATTAATTCACAAAGACTGTCTCCAGGTGAACGCCTTCTGCACCATGTTCTAACAAGATTCAGTCTCCTGCTCTGTTCCCCAAGCTGCCCTCGTGCAGGCAGGGTGAGCTAGTCACCATTGTTACTCCTGATCTGGTGGCAGCATTGCTGTCCAAGGCATGCTTCCAGGGGCTGTCTCATCCCAGACAGCACAGCTAGCTCAGCCTTGATATGATGGAGCATCAAGCTCTGGCCTAGGTGACTTCTGCACACTTGCTGATCCCTGTGCAGCACTTCTGGCTGAAGCAGGCCTGTCTCCCAGCAGGTGCTGCTCTGCTTTGGGGATGTGAAAAGCTATGCAGTGAAAGTGGGTGCTAAATGGTTCTGCTTTGTCCTCCAAACCGCCAACCTGCAGCTCTGCAGCATCTCTTCTTTCCCTAGCTTCGTCTCAAGGTGAGGGGTGTTTTCTCTCCTTGCACCCTCCTTGCACAGTCGGAGGGTGAGAAGCTGCTCTTCCTTTGCTGACAGACCAGCCTTCCAAATTGGTGTCCCAATCCCCTGCTGCCCTTCTTGTGCTAAGGTTATGGCAGGTGTTTGCACCAGTGTCATCTGTGTGGCATCCAGTCCTCTTGGCCTTCCCAGTAGGGCTGCAGGAAGTAACCATCCTTGACCCAGACGTGTCTGTCCTTCAGAGGTGCTTTAGTGCATTAGTAGTTCCCTCCTGCCATGCTGGTGCTTACCACTCCATGTCCTGCCAGCAAATGGCAAGCAGTACCTTGTGTGAAATCATGACCTTGAATCCTAGAGTGACTTGAGCTTATTTTGGTACAAAAAAACTGGGGAATAGCAGCTGATCCATGACATACTGTGGAATAGCTAATCTCTTCTGCGGATGGCGGGGCCGGAGCAATCGGTGCCAGCTCTAAGCAACTGGGGAGCGCTGAACCGGCTGCAGCAGCTCTGTGGGATCCCTCCTGGCTTGTTACTGAAGAGCTGCTGAGGCAGAACCTCTGTGCGTGGATGCTGGGTGCCTTTGATGAGAAGGCACTTTACCCTGGGGCTGATGCAGGCGTGTTGGCCGCTGGCCAGTTCTTTTCCCAGATGCTTGGGTCTTATTGCTTCTGGACAGCCCCTTCTCTCTGCTGCGGCTGGCCTGCACATCTATCAGCACGAGAGGAGCTTATAATAAGGCACAGCGAGGCAGAATTAGCCAGAACAATTCCAAAGCAGACAGACAGGGATAATCCAGTCTGTAATCTTGACTTTCTCCCTTGCTGCAGCTCGGTGTACGTGCAAGGCAGCTGTCGGGCTCTTTTCACTTCAGTCATAGACAGTTGTGTCTGCTCCCCCTGCCCAGATCTTGTGCTGCTGTGGTTCGAGGTTGGAAGCAAGGTCTTTGAAGGCCTCTGAGAAATAACCTTTCATATGTGACAGCAGCTTTCTTCCCAGTACCTCAGGAGGCTTCAGAAATGCAGGCTGGTGAGCAAACGGCTGCATCTCTCCTGCCCTTCAGAGCCACTTGAGCGATGCTTAGCAGTCAGTAGAGTGCCTTTGCTTCAGCAGAGTTGTATCAGTGCCATTTACTTTCTTGCAGCCACTGGTGCTGCTCTGGGAGGGAAAAAAAGCTGTGCTTTGACTGGCAATTACTCTGTTCTTGAGTATGGCGAGTCTTGGATGAGTCTTGCTGCAGCTGGGACACTCCAAAAACTGGCAGAGTCTGTGCTGAGCGAGTGCACGGGGTTAATTAGGGTTTGCCCCAAGATCAGCTTGCCAACTGCTTTCAGCATCCCTTGATTTGGCATCCTTAGGGCAAATACAAGACTTGTCCATTCATCTCTGTTGACAGCAGACTCGACTACTAGGTGACATCAGATCGTGGCAGATGGGCCAAGGATGTATGAAACTATCCTTCCCCTCCCATCTCTAATCTCTTCTTCCATCTTTGCTACAACCACACGTTTATCACTGGCTTTTGGTTCTCAGATCATTATTTTGTTGCCCTGATGTGATGAGTACAAATGTCCTCAGTAGGAACATGGGAACAGCAGGTCCCTATGTTCCTACCTACTGCAGGATCCTGCCTCTGGTGCCCAACTCCTGAAGCCTTGGAGGGCAAAGAATGGAAAAATTGTGTGGTGAGCAGTTTGTCAGATTCTTTCTC
The DNA here is from genome assembly GCA_013400835.1 of Zapornia atra. NCBI lineage: Eukaryota > Metazoa > Chordata > Aves > Gruiformes > Rallidae > Zapornia > Zapornia atra. Next base: position 282,318 of record VZTU01008170.1, read on the forward strand.
TGCTACAGTGAGCTCTGGCACCACTGAGGCCTTAGGGCTGAGAGCTGCTTATATAAGTATGAATTATTCTTAAGTCATTGAATATCCTCCCTCTCTGTTTACCAGAAGCAAAGAGTGGTTTCCAGCTTTCCTGTGCTGCCACACGGGCTGGCATGCTCTCCTAGTCAGTGCTGTAGTATCTCTGGTTAAGCCTCAAATAAGCTTTTTTTAGGCAAAGCATTTGCTATTCAACAAGTCAGAAATCTTGTGGAGCTCTGACAAAGTCTGTGCACTGTTTGTTTACAGAGGCTTTGCTCATGGAGTTGAATCTCCAGGAGCACGAGGCTGGAAGGATTCGCTAGCGTTCCCCCCCACACCCATGCTAACAGCAAACCCCAGAGCTGCCAAGTATCACAAGTCCTTTGGCCAAGTCCAGGAGTATTGGGTGACAGTGAAGACATCAGCCTGTGCCATCAGACCTGAACTGTGGGGTGCAGACACCCAGAGGTGGATTGATCTGTGCACAGAGAGAGGTGCAATGTTGTAAAGGGCTTTGAGGGGGCTGCTGGACCCGGTGTGTGCCGCGCAGGGAAGCAAGACTGCTGGGAGGAGCATCATACACTGAAGGGACATTTTCCCTCCTCTAACAAAAAGTAGTTGGGGTCATTTTTTTATAAATACACCTTCAGCTCCCTTGTAACCAGTGCTCTGTGGCTCCTTCTGGCAGATGTGCTGATCTTTACGTAGCCAGTGTGTGTGATGGCCTGCTTCACAAAAACAGCACTCCCTGCCTTCTTCAGCGCTGGATGGATGCTGCATTTCATGATGACACAGATCCCATTCCATTACTTTTTCTTTTTTTTTTTGGTGTTTTTTCCCCTCCTTCTGCAAATATCTGTTGAGTTGTATCTGTTAATTAGGATTCAGGAAAGGCACCGGCTGCGATTCCGCGGAGTATTCACGGATAGCTGCTGCCAGCAGAAATTGTGTTGGGCTAGCAGGCTGCAGGACGTGCTCAGGCAGGAGACACACGTGGCCTGGGAGGGGGGCAGATGCACAGCCCCAGTCCTGAGCAGTGATCTGGCCTCCCCAGAGACCTCATAGCTCCAGGCAGAGCTGAGGTAGCTGAAGTAGGGCAGCACGGAGATGGTAACAGGCAGCACGACTGTCCGGGGGTGGTGATGGTTGGAACAGGCGGTATTTCAAGGTGGCCAGATGGATGCTTTTTCTGGGTTCAGTAATTGCATAACTATGGGATGTGTCCTGGGACTGTGCAGGGGAGGGTTTTAATTATTCAGATAGAGTTTGCCCAGATCCTCTTAAGTGGAGGGAGGGGGGTGTGTGTGGGGGTGAAATATTGAGAATTCTTGTTGTGATTATTTTTAAATTGCTTTGGAAACGCAGAGCACAGGAGGCGTGTGGTGTGTTCAAACAGGGGGAAAAACACCCTAGTGCTCAGTACATACAGGAAGGAGGAGCAGTCTAATCGGTGTTAAATGTCTCTTAAATGTGTGACTTCCCAGCTGCAGCAATGTTTTGCATCCTCCAAGAAATAATGTGAGGACCTTTATCTTGCAGATCATCAAAAGATGTGCTACTCTGCACTGGTACTGGCGATGATGTTCTCCATGGGGGAGCCCCTGCCATATCATCATTATGGTAAGAGCAGCTCATACTTCTGATGTGATAAGGGGACATCTAGGGTGTGCTGGCAGGCATGAGGAAGGACGTTTCCTGGTGGCCAAGGTTGGGACAGCTAGAGGAAAGCCCAGCATGAACAGGACAAGAGCGGAGTCAGTAGAGCCTGGCTGCAGACACACTGGGCTGAGATGCCAGGTTTCCAGAGAGAGCAGCACAGACCTGGCTTAGAGCAGTGGAGGACTGATGCCATGCTGCAGAACAGGTGGATTTGCCCATTGCTGTGACTAAGAGTTGGTTTATCTCTGCCCTGCCCAAAAGCAGGCACTTCTTAACTTGCCTCAGAGACGTTCTGTCTGCTGCTGAGGCTCACAGCCCAGATCACTCCATGAACGCCCACTGAAGCTGTCAGCTGCATGATGTGGCCTCCTCCTGGTGTCCCTTCTAACAGGACTGTGCAGCCCTGTGTATTTCAAACTCAGTGGGGAAGCAGAGATGATTAAGGGTGTTGCAGTCAATAAGGAAGGGCAGACACTGTGCCAGATCTGCCTGTTTTATCCCCTGCCCTTTCATTCCAGACAGAAAGCCCTGCCTGCCTGCTTCCTCCTCAGGCCAAGTTGTGCTCCCCCTGTTTGGGGAACTCTGGGCACAGTTTTCCATAGAAACACAGCAGAGATTTTATAAGCATCTCCTTAGCAGTGTCACCCCAACACCCTGGTAAACGTATAGAAGATTTAAGCTGGTGCAGTAGAGGCTGTGAAATGAGCCTCCTCACCTCCTGCTTGTCTCTCCTCGCGTAACCCTGGTAATTATTTCCTGCAGGTGGACTTATTTGCATGAGCTCCTGAGCTTTCCTAACAGCTAAATTGAAAAATGGGTTATTACTAATGATCTGGAAGAAGACTTTGTATTTTTTTTTTTAAATAGATGGATTAAACCAGTGGTCAGGAATACAAATCTCTTCCTGCCTGAAGCCTTCGTTGGCGGCGGTGATGCTGTGACAACAGCTAGAGCAAGATCTGGTGGTTTAGTTAGGGACCAACTTTCACTGTTCCCCTGCACTGTGGGTAGTTCTCTGAGCCACTTGTCTCTCTCAAAGACACTTCAGTGGTCTGTCTAGTCCATGTGCAGGGTTTTTAATTCCCTGGAGGATGACACTGGCACTCTGCTAATGGATTTTTAAGTGTAAAAGCACGGAGAAGAGGTTTATTTTCCCTGTGCTGTCAATGCCCCTCTTTCTCCTTGCACAGAACATCTCAACTCTCAGTTTGTGCAGTTCCTGCTGGATGTGATTGAGGATGGGCTGCCCTCAGACACCACTGACCAGCTGCCTGATTTGTTTGTCAACGTCCTTCTGGCCTTCAATCTCCACATTCCAGGTTGGTTTGGTGGGGCTCTGCCTTGGCAGGATTTCAGTCTGGCCTGAGAGCATGAAGAAGGGAAGGAGAATCTCACGGGGTCTCCCTGGTGCTGTGATAACCTCTGCAGCTCCCCTAGCCTCTGGCAATACCTGGTGTTTAAAAATGGTGTAAAACCCTAGAGGAAAAAGCAGTGTGAGAGCCCATGTCCAGCCAACAACGAGCCCTCTGCCTCATTCCCTGTCCTCTCTCCCCTGCTGAGCTCTACGCAGACAGACACATCTGGTCCCTAGAGAGAGCATTTCCCCTCTTTCTGCCTGTGAGTTTTGAAGTCTGGAGAGTTGTTCCAGGCCCAGCTAAGAGAGGCCACTCTCAGCAGATCTCTCTTAGCAGATCTCTTGCTCCAAATGTCTTTAGTTAATCACCTCCTCTTGTTCTGCTTCATGGCTTCTCCTTGGCTCCTTCCCTTGCAGAGAGGGGGAAGGCAAAGCAGCAAGGACATGTCCAGTAATTTACCTGTTATTTTGAGTTGTGCTTCATTAAAATTTATGTGAAAGTTTCTAATTTCATGTGAAAGTTGATTGCACAGAGACTGATTAAGTACAGTCTCTGCTGCTTTCATTCATTACTCCCTCTCGGACTTACCCGTACCCTTCCTGGCTGCAGTAATTAGGCAATAATGCATGACAGGTAGTGTGTTTCTGGGGGATTATTGCTCACCTGAGGTGTAGCAGAGAGCAGTGACTTGTTCTCTGATGCTAAGAACATGTTAAATGATGATGTTGAGGTTGCTTATTAGTGGACTCAATTTTTTTTTATTCCTCTGTCTGCCAAATTTGTCTGTGGTGCAGTCATACAGCCTGAGCTCAGAACATCTCCTGCAAGCATATTATCATAGAATCAGACTGGTCTGTGTTGGAAGGGACCCCAAGGATCACAGACCTCCAATCCCCTGCCACAGGCAGGGACACCAACCTCCAGGCCTGGAGCTACACAAGGTTGCCCAGGGCCCCATCCAATCTGGCCTTGAACACTGCCAGGGACGGGGCATCCTCTACTTCTCTGGGCAGCCTGTTCCAGCCCCTCACCACTCTCTCTGTAAAAAACTTCCCCCTAATATCTAATCTAACCCTTCCTTCCTTTAGTTTTAATCCATCCCCCTTGTCCTGCCATTATCTGCCCTTTTAACAAGTTGAATCCCCTCCTGCTTATCAGCTCCCTTCAGGGACTGGCAGGCTGCAATGAGGTCCCCCCACAGCCTTCTCTGCTCCAGGCTGAACCAGCCCAGCTCCCTCAGCCTCTCTTTGTAGGGCAGGTGCTCCAGCCCTCTGATCATCTTTGTGGCCTCTTCGGACCCCTCTCCAACAGTTCCACATCTCTCTTGTATTGGGGGCCCAGCTCTGGACACAGGACTCCAGCTGGGGCCTCCCAGGGCAGAGCAGAGAGGGACAATCCCCTCCCTGTCCCTGCTGCCACCCCTCTGCTGATGGATGCTTTTTGGTGTGAAGGATCCTAAAGCACTTCAGAGCCTGTAAAATGCCACAGGGCTGCCTGTGCAGCAGAAAGAGCCACACCATGCTGTTTGGGTGCTGCTGAGTGTCAGTCACCCTCACACCAGGATCTGCTAGGGTGAGCGTATTTTACTACGACAAGACCCTCAAGCAGGCTAGGGACCACTTCCTAGAAGAAGTCTTCAGCCCCTGCCCTTGTGCAGCCCAGTGCTGAGTGCTGGGAGGAACTTTTCCCTTCTGGTGTGCTCCTGGGACGTGGCCATTCCTCCTTAGGAGAGCTGGCAAGGCACAAAGTTCCAGTGGGGCACTTCTGATAGGAAGTAGGAAGATAGAGAGTGTCCCTTGGCTGCAGAGGTGACGTTTGATAACACAAAACCTTTGCCAGGTTTTCACAGTATTTGGCTGGCAGGACCCAGATCCATGTGTGAATCAGCTGCACATAAAAAGCACAAGGTCCCACGGGGTTCATGTGTTGCTCCCACATTAATTTCACCACCCCTCTCCCTGCCCTGCTTTGTGGGGCTGAAACTTTTTGTAGCCTGACAGACCATGGGTCCCCTCAGCCCCCTCCCCCCCCAGCACTGGTGTGAAATGGGAGCCTCTGCTGTTTGTTTTATTGCCAGTGGTGTTCAGGAAACAAAGGGATGTGCTGAACAGGTTTCTTCCTTAGTTCCAGAACACAGTGTGATCATGACTACAATAAGCAAGCACTCCAATGTCAAGACTTTCACAGAAAAGCTGCTGCTGCTGCTGAACAGGGGAGGTGAGTGTTTGCAGCACTATTACACGCCTGGCAGGGGGTGCAGCTAATGGTGACTCAGGGAGATGAGCCCCCCGGTTGCTCATTAAGGGGGGGATGTGTTTGGGATGCAGGTAGCTGAGGAGCTGTCGGCTCAGGCAGGACGAGCTGCTCCCTGGTGAGTTGGTGAGGGTGACAAGCTGCCTTCCTGAGGATGGAGCAAAGAATAAAGCAATGCTGGTGGCATCTAGGAAGGGAGGAGAGGCCTCTGGGCTGCCATTTCCCTGTGCTTGTGGGTCAGAGCAGCCCCACACTGCAGCACGATCAGCTGCATCATAGGCGAGTCCTGCCTGGGAGGAAAGCTGGTCCTGGGCCACTTCTGTGAGTGCTGGCACAGACCTCAGCCATGCTGGCGGGTGTCTGCCCCAGGGGACAGATCCAGAGGGAGATCTTGCCTTCCCAAGTGCTGCTTAGAGTGGAACTGCCCACTTCAGAAGCCGGGGCAGAGGGTTAGCTTTGTGTCTGCTCCAGGCGTAGAGCGAGAGCCGCTGTATGTGTAGAGCCTGTGCACAGCAGATTGCTAGAAAGCCAGAGATCTCCACAGGAAGAGCTGTGCCAGGTATTTCTGCCTGTGCTGCATGCCACTATTGTGCTCTCTAATACCTTCTGGAGCACAGGGGCTTTGCTGCCTGAGATTCATTTTGTTGATTTGCTGGTAAATAACTCATCCTGTGATGCTTGCAGCTCATCTTACTCTGGCTTTCGTTCTCTTTGGGGTTGCAAATCACTGTCTCCACGCTGTATCAGCTTGAGGGCAGCAAGCATCTCAGTGCTCTTCTGTCTGGCCTCCTCCCAAAGCCTTTGTTTAGCCCTTTCCCTGCCAGATTCCCTGCAGGGATCACCTTACTGCCAGGGGCTGGGCAAAGAAAGGGCGGAGGGGGGGCACAACCTAATGAAGATGCTTCTGTTTTGCCCGCTTGCATGACAGCTGCTGGGGGAGGACGTGGGCTGCAGTGTCCCAGAGCCCTTCTCAGGGTCTGCAGGGCTTTTTTGGAAGAGAATGGGATATGGTGGCTCATTTGAACTTGGAAGTGTGTCTTTTCATGCTTCTCAGACAGTACTAACCTGGTCTTGGTGGTCAAAGCTCACTTCTGGTACAGGCTCTGGTGGGCTTTTCAGAGGGGTCATTGCACCAGCCTTAAACCAGGGAGCGGGAGCTGTTGAGCAAAGAGGGGAGGCACTGAGATGCGATTTGCTAATGAGCTCTTACCTGGGATAGTAGGTGAAACACAAACAATGATTAATGCTAATGAGTTTGGTCTTGGCTTGGTACCCTGCAGAGCTGCCATCCTGATTACACAGCTTTGTGCAAGACACCAGGTCTGCCAGCACAAAAGCCAACCCTGGGCCAGGAGCGGCTGGTCGGGGCCAGGGCAACCTGTCTCCAAAGCTTCTAGGGTCTATTGAAGGGGTGTGCACTGGAGATACGTGAGGGGGGCATTGGGGAGCGTGTGGCTTAGCACAGTCTCTCTGCCTCCCACAGATGATCCAGTTTGTATCTTCAAGCATCAACCTCAGCCACCACACTCAGTGCTGAAGTTTCTGCAGGACATCTTTGCCAGCAAGGATACGGCCAGCATCTTCTACCACACAGACATGATGGTCCTGATAGACATCCTGGTGCGGCAGATTGCTGACCTCTCCCCAGGAGACAAGGTGCCCATCTTAAACCATAGGCATTGGGGAGGGGAGCCCTATCCTAGAGCATGGCTCTCTGTGGGGTCTGCTGGTGCAGGCAAGATTGGAGTCGTGGGGTGGACACACTTCTGTGTGCTCAAATCAACTTTAGAGGCTGAGGAGAAAGGGAGCGTTTATCCTGCCTGGTAGGCAGCAGTAGGAAGGCACGTTTGAAGAAAGCTCTGTAAGGCTTCTGGTGGTCTGCACCCTTCTGTCCAGGGACCTTGGGGAAGAGGGACCCTCTGTGAGTAGTAGAAGTAGGAGGGATCTCTATTTTGGTATTGCAGAAGGCAGGGGATGTGCACAGGCTTGCAGTTGGGTGAAGAGCAGCCCTGGGTTGCTGTGGGAAAAGCAGAGTTTTCCATAGCTACTAATGAGCCTTACGGAAAAGCAGGTGCCTCTGGAGTCGCTCTCTGGCTGGTGGTGCAGCAGCAGCTGTGCCTGTGCTCATGCTGTAATGGAGGCTGGCACGCTTGTTTATCTCACTTTAAATCTTTCATTGTGCTCTGTGTTTTGTCTCCCCTCCCACTTGGCAGCTGAGGATGGAGTATCTCTCTCTGATGCACGCCATCATCCGCTCCACGCCCTATCTGCAGCACCAGCACCGCCTCTCTGACCTGCAGGGCATCCTGCAGCGCATCCTGGGGGAGGAGGAGGAGAGCCAGCAGTGCCAGATGGACAAACTGATCATCCTGGAGATTTATAAGGAGTTCCCAGAAATCTCTCCTGGCACCAGCTAACTGCCCCTCAGCTTGAACTGGAGTTTGAACCACCTGGATCGACGATGTCTCTTGTTGACACTTTCTCCCCATTCCCTTCCAGTACAGCTCATACCTTATATCCCTCCGTGCGAGGCCGAAGGTCGGGACAGTGTTCACCGGCCCTTTGGAAATGCCAGCGGCAGAAAGGGCGCGGGGTGCCCCTGGGGCCTGGTGCTCTGGGGGAGGGGGACCTGGGATGGGCACCGGCACGTGGTTTTGCCTGCAAGCCTCAGGCAGGAGGTATTTAGGCAGCCGGTGTTAGCAGGAAGGGCGGAGAGCTTGCAAGGGACTTTGGCAGCGGGGTAGGGGGTTGTTTAGCTGCCCTGGTGTCCCGAGGTCCTGAAGAGAAAGGCCTTTGCCTTAGAGTATCACTTCTTTTCCATGTGCATCTCTCTCTCCCTGCAGTGACCAAGTGGAGTCCGCTGGTGCTTGGAAGAAGCTTTTGTAACATCTGTTTTGTTTTCTGCTGCTAGTGCCAATGTGCTGCAGCCCTGCCAAGGGGAGGTAGCTCACTCACTGTCTAACACCTCCTCTAGCGAGCCTTCCGCTCCCTCCCAGCCCTCAGCTTTGCCACTGGGTAGCAGCCCACCTAGGCTCGTAGAGGTCTTACCCCCAGCAGCTGCTTTTTTCAATCCGCTTTCTATAGTGATGTTTAAATGGGAATTTCTTGCACACTGTGGCAGCCTAGAAGTAACGTCCACGCTGGCCACGCTGCCCCTAGGAAGCCTCCGGCCCGGACACAGCGCAAAGACGTGTCCAGCCAAGTGAAAGCTGCTGCTTGCCACCTCTCCCAGCGACGCCGCGGGGCTGTGCGTGGGCAGGCGCGCTCTGTTCGTGAAGCGTGTGGATTTCTTGCCTTGAGCTTCATAGTAGCTCTGCCTCGCTGCCCTCCCGCTCCACGCGGCAGCGCTCCGAGGCGGCCTGAGCCTGCTGTCCAGTAGCTGTTTGTGACTATGCACGAGTGTGGGGAACCCCTATTTATATTCCCTCTAGGTTTCTAGCCAGCAGGATTGCCCCCGTTGCCCTGTTACAGGTAGTCACACACACTAACGTGGGTCTCTTAGGTATTTGTGTGCGCAGTCTAGTCACTCCTTGTCCCCAGCTCTTCCTTTGCAGTATCCAGTGTAGGAGCTATGGGAAACTAGAACTGGAAACACTGGGAATGGTATTTTTTTAATTATTATTATTATTTTTCCTTAATCTTGAGGTGATGACGTGAGTCTGCTCTGTAGGCCTAGACTGAGGCACTGGAGTGGCAATGCTTGGGAATGGAGGGGATTGGCCTGGCAGCCAAGGGGGGCAAGGACCCTCTGAAGTCAGGCTGGGAATGCCCAAGCTTAGTAACTACCCTCGTAGAGAAAAAACCCTATTTTTCCCCCTGTAAAAATGTATGAATGTCCAAAGGGATCCTGTATTTTCTTAAACACTAAGTGTAACATGCAGAGGAATAAAAATGTCTTAAACTGGACTTGTGTGAACATGGTGCTGCCTGCCCCATCCTGTTGTGGGGCGACTGAAGCCGTGGGGGTGGCGCGGGTGTTGCAAAGGCAAAGCAGCGGGTGTGCTGATCCTCAAGTGGGAGCAACGCGGTAGTTGTCCCACACTCTGCTTCTTGCGTTGTGTCTTCCTGCTGTGCTGTTGGCAGATGGGGAGCAGTGAAGAGCAGCGGCCCTTGTTAGGGGCACAGCCATCAGCCCTTGTTAGGGGCACAGCCATCGGCCCTGTGGGCCTGCTGCTCCAGGCGAAGGTTTGGCCGGGCTGGACTCGGCAGTTCACTTCCTGCAAGGCGTGTGCAGGCTCAGCTGGCTCCCAGCAGAGCTGCCGAGGCAGCAAGCCCCACGGCAAGGGTTTAACGGTCTGTAGCAAGTGCTAATGAATCGCGATTTGGCTGCGGATGCCTGTTCCCAAACGCTGCTTTGGGGCGTTGCCGTGGATGGCAGGGGATGCGGTTGGTGGGAGGGCAGCAGGAGCTGGTCTGTACAGGCAGGGGCAGCTGGCTGGACAGTGGGCTACAGCCCCAGCCAGGAGTAGGGGTGTAAATGTCAGGTGCAGGCTCTGCCCCCCCACCATGGGGGCTGCACGTGTAGAAGTGGGGCCAGGGCTGTGCTGTGCCCCGGCTCCTGCCTCTCTGACCAGTGTGTCTTCAGTGTCTTTTGGGGCCGAGCCTGTGGCCTGCGGCGTGTCGACCCTCTGCATGGGGAGATGTTCCTTGGGGAAATGTTCCTCGGGCACTTGCCCTCAGTGATACAGCCCAGGCTTTGCTGTGCTGGGCTGTGGCAAGCAGGCAGGACATGTGGCTCTGCTAGCCGGAGCACAGCCAGGGTAAAGCCCTGTGTGACAATACGCTGCCTGCCCCAGGGAGAGGGCAGAGCCTTGTCTGTGCTGAGCCTGAGCAGGCAGAGATCCTGCCTCCTTTCAGCATCCCTGAGTGGTTGCTGCCCCTGGGGCACAGCGAGCATCACCCCATCTGCACCAGCATCATCAGGTTGTCACTGCAGCCAGAGCTGGGGGGCAGCCAGCCATGAGAGGTCGGTGGGGAGAGCTGCACCCGCTGCACAGGAGAGGCCTCTGCACGTCTCGGGGAATCAAACCGCAGCTTGTAAACTCATTATCTGCCAGCCTGCGCCGCGGTGCCTGCTCTGCACGGGTGACAGGCACAGATAACATGGTTGTTTTGCCATTAGCTGTAATAGGCTGCTGGCTGAGTGTATCTCCCTGTATTGGTGTGGGGTTTTTCTTGTGGTGCAGCAGAGAAGGGTGTTGGGGGGCCAGTGTGGGGGGAGCGATGTGCTGTCTGTGACCTGCACCTCTGCTTCGTTGTCTGGAATGATTCAATTACAACTACTTTGTGGCCCTGATTATTTTCTCCTCCTCTGAGCTGTCAGATGGGTAATTAGAAGAAATAAACTTGAAAGCCTTCATAATTTTTTTTAAAGCATGGCCTCTCTCCTGATTTGGTTTCTTGATGACAAATCCCCAGTTCCAGGAGGCATGATGTATAATCCAGCTGGCGGTGGGGGCTCATGCGAAGCCAGTGCGTTCCTGTCCCATGTGGGTGCTGCTCTGCCCTTTATTAGGTGAGGGTTCTCGGGTGAGCCATGCACAGGGCTGGGGCTGCTCTGCAGGTTGGCATTAGCCTGAGGGTCCCAGGAGGGCTCAGGCTGGGTACATGAGGGTCTGGAGGGGGATGATGTAAATCTTTGCAGGGCATGGCCCTATCCGAGCTGGACCTCCATGCCAGAGGTAATTAATGGCTGAGAAGTCAGTCACAGCAGATGTTCAAGAATCCTACAGTTTCTAAATTAACATACCAGCTTCCCTGGAGGCTTAGAAACGTACACCCATCAGGTGCCAGCCCTCAGCCTTGTGTAAACACCATGGGAACTCCTCTCTTGCATGTGCTGAGCTGCACTTATGACCCACTTGATATTTCCCATGGTGGGCCTGAGATGTGTGTTCAGCCCAGGCACTGGGGCAAGGAAGAGCCCTGCCTGCTCTGCTCACCCTGACTGTCCATCTGACCTCTAACTCAGGCATCTTTTTGGGAGCTATATAGTGGCTGCACAAGGGGTGCTGGCAGTGCCCAGCTTGGTTGCGGTGTTGGTACAGGGGTATCATTGCTCCCTAGCCTACCCACCCTGAACCACAGCCCCTCCAGCACAGCAGCACGGAGGACTCTTGCAGCCCCCTTGATGCTGAGATGTGCATGGATGCACTGTGTGTTATGTGCAGTCCCTCCCATCTAAACCCCCCCCCCGCCCCGTCTTCCAAATTTACTGTATTTTCCTCTATGGGGTGGCTCTTTCTTCCCTAGCACACACCCCAGCCACTGTGCCTCAGGCCCTGCTCTTCCTCAACAGGACAGGGCAATGGTGCCTCTCCCGCTGCAGCACACTGAACACTAATGAGGGCGTTCCTAAGCTTATTACAAGCTTCAGTGGATTAGGCAGTGATATTAGCTGATTGAGATCAAACCAACAGCTAAGTTGTAAGGCTGATGTGCTAATGAGCCATCCCAATGCAAGGGCCCCAAACTCAATTTTCCTTGGAAAACCAGAGTTTTTCTCGTGGATGCTGGAAGGAAAACCTGCAGTTTTCTCCCTCGTCTTGAAGGTGCCTCACTTGGTGGGTGGGGGTGGCTGCGATCTGTGTCGGGGCACAGGAGTGGGTCAGCTAAATGCCTGCTGCATGCTCTGGTGCCCGTAGGTGGTGGAGCTGAGTGGCAGCACTGTGAAACTGCTGCAAGTGCCTGGGCATCGTTTGGGAGACCTACCGCTGCCCTGTGGCATGGGGAAGCCCTTTTTCATGTGTGCAGTAAAAAAGCCCATCCCTGAAGACACTGAACTTGGTGCCACTGGTTGATGAGCACAAGCGAGCAGAGGGAGCCATCAGGGCTGCAAAACATTGGCAGTGACTCTTGCCAAAAACACCGGTGCTCTCCTGCCCCCCCTTTTCTGCTAGCGCCAGTGGCTAACCCCACAGACTCTTCTTGGTGCCTTGGGGAAGCAGCCCAGCGCTGCGGATGTCAGCAGTGGCACAAGGATGCTGCTTGCCACCCGGCATGCTGGTGGTGCCGCAGCAGGGGTGGCAGTGGGTGTAAGTGGAGATGTGCTAGAGGACGGATGTCCAGAGGTCACAAGACCCCTGCCTGAGGTGCCTGAGTGCCCTTACTGCCCCAGGCGGGACGAGGGACTGGCTGACATGCAGCCCATCATTGCATACCTGCCACCAAGCACTGGCCTGAGTTGTGGCATGCTGGGGCAAGTGAAGGCTGGGCGGTACCACCAGCAGCTATTGCCAGAGCTGGCACAGCTGGGCTCTGTGTGCCCAAACAGGAGTCCGGGAAGGGGGGGGTCATGAGCTGGCTGGAGGAGGCAGCTTGCCCCCTGCCCATCCAATGTGGGCTGGTGCACCTGGCCCGGCAGCGCCTGTGCACCATGGCTTGGGTGTGCTTCCTGTGAGGGCCAGCACGCTGCACGATGGCCGTGCATCTGACACGAGGGTGGGCACACCGGCACTCGGGCAGGTGTGTCATGCGTAGCAGCAGCAAACCCACACTGCGCCTGGCACGGCTGAGAGCAGGGGACCCGTCCCTCACATGGGGACATGCCTGTCCCTCACTTGGGGACCTGCGGTACGTCCCTCACAGGAGGGGACACATCCCTTGCACAGGGACAGGCGCGCTCCCCACACCAGGCGACACATCCCTCACACGGTGCCCGTTACCCCTCTCACCAGGGCTGCCCCTCCGCGCTGCGCGGAGACGGCGGCCCCAGGAGCCC
>VZTU01008170.1:302385-337097 GCA_013400835.1 Zapornia atra
CCGACCCCCCCCCCCCCCCACCCAGTTGCAGCAGGTCATTCTCTGAACCATCTGCTTCCCCCTCGCACAGAGGCAGGACAACCCTGTGTGTGATACTGAGGTGGGACAGTGTGTTACTGGGAGCTTACTGGGGAGGGCTGTGGGGCCAGAGCTGGCCCCACATTGCTGCAGAGAACCAGGAAGGGGGCACTTGTGCTTTCCTGCTGTGGGCTGGGTAATGCCATAGGCGTTGGGCACCCTGCCTTCTTGCCTGGCCATGCCCCCTTGCTCCTCAGAGGTGTTGCTGCACTCCACATCGCCCCAGGACTCAGCATCGCATCAGCCAAGGCCTAATAACACCCATAAATCAGGCAGGTGTCTGCCTGCCTATTGCTGGGCACTGAGCAGCCCTTGGGAAGAGCAAGAGCTGTCCCTCAGGCCTCTGGCTGCTTCTGGGTGAGCCCTGAGCCAGGGAGAGGAGAGCAGGAGGCAGCTGGGCTCGGGCTGCGCTCATGCCTGCCTTGGCCAGAGAGGCAAACTGTGAGGAGGGGACAAAGGGAGAGGAGAGGGAGCAGGGAACATGGTGCAGCTTCCTGCTGAGAAGAGAGCTGGTGTAAAGTGATGGCACCCTGGGGTGCTGCCTCACCAGGTGGTCCCTTGGGGAGGGATAACGTGCTGCTGGTGGCTTGGGAAGAATCTTACAACAAGCATGGCTGAGGCACACTTGGGGCTTTCTCCTGCCTCCCGAGGGCTGGGTGCTTTTGGCAGCCCAGGAGCCTCTTGCACAGAAAGGTGCTTCAGAGAAGGCAGGTGACAGTGCAGGATCCTCATGCTGAGCCCAGGCAGGGCTAAATCCCCAGGTACATCCAGCCAGGTGCTGGACAGAGCTGTTTGGTAACCACTGGTCACGCTGCCCTCGGTGTCAAAGCTGGCAGGGTGTTACACAGAGGGGTGGTTTCTGGACTTGCTTCCATACCGGGCTGGAACAGTGGGATCTCAGAGGGAAACACCCCCCTTTTCTGACAGGGGATTAGCTCCCGGCTGGCTGTACTGGCACTGCCGCTCTCCCAGCCTTATCTCCAGAGCACCATCCCCAGCACACGGGCTGGTGCTTGCACAGGAATTTGCAGGGTCGCCAGAAAGCTTTGACCTTCTGAAGAGGAGGAGAGGCAGAAGGAAAAAAGGGAGACATTTCAATCTGTAAATCCTCCTGTACTCTGAACTTCAAACGGGGCTGAGCGAAATCAAACGGCTTCGCATCGCGGCAGCCACAGGAGGAGAGGGACAGTAAAGGCAGCTTGCTTTGCACAGGGGGCTAGGAGCTGGGGCATGGAGGGGGATGGGGGGGCTGGCTTTCACACCCCTGGTCCTCATTGGGGCTGACCAGGAAGCCTGCTGCCACTCGTGCCACCTTCTACTGGGTTACAGGAGATGAAGTGGTGCTGAGCAGGGTCTGGCTGGGTTTGCCAGGCTTGTTTCACATCTGGCCTTGTCACATGCTGGCCAAGGCTGCTTGGTGGCAACAGCCTGGTCTGTTAGTCTGTCCTGTGTGTCCTGGTAGCAGCACATGTTTGGAGAGCAGCCCAGGTTACATCTATGTGCAGGAGATGTGCCAGGGAGATACACCCTGCTTGGAAGGGCGGGCAGGGGAGCTGCGGTGGCCCAGGGCTGTGCTGCACCTTTGCACGGCTCAGACAGGATGTCCTTGAAGAGTGTGGGCCCTGTCCCTGCTTGGGGCAGCACAGGGTGGCGTGATACCCAGTCCAAGAGAGGGGCAGAGGTGGTGGTGTGTAGGTGAGCAGCTCCCCTGTGCTCACACCAGCCAGGTACTATGGCCCCTCCAAGGCCACTGTGGGCTAGACTGGAGCTCCTGGCAAAGCCACTGACTGGGGTCACATGGAAAGGAGATTTAGTGGCTGAAAAATAACACCACTGCCCAAATTTCCCTCTGGGCAGAGAAGGGGAAGAGCAGCAGCCCCAGCAAAGGGCCCAGCAGCAGGGTAAAGTGGCCAGGCCAAGGAATGGGCTGTGACAATTGTGCCCTGGAAAGGACTAGTGGAAGGCATGGGGCTTGCTGCCTGGCGCATCCCCAGCTGGGGTAGGTACAGTCTCTGCCTCGTTGGGAGGGGTGCTCAGTGCCTGCATCCCCTTGTAGAGGGGTTTCCTGGAGGAATTAGGGATGTGAGCACTCCTACCTGTCTGTCCAGCTCCCATCCTGGCCAGTAACTTTCAGCAGGGTATGACCCTCTGAGGTAGTGGGATCCATTTGGTTTCTGGGAGCTGGGTAGGTGGGGTGAAATAGGGCACCCCAAATAGCATAGCTGCTGGGGTGGGTGCACCTGAACTGCTGGTACGTGGAGTGTGCTTAACATGGGGGTGAGATGCTGCTAATGGCCAGGGTGCTGGGGGAGAGCAGGCAGGCATGCAGGCAGGCACACTCCAAGAGTATGTGCCTGCTCCTGTGTGTGCGCCTGGGAGATGGCTGGTGTGGTGCGGGGTCCCGAGGGGAGGGAGTTTGTTTCCAAGGAAAATAAAGATTAAAGAGAATTAAACAAACTGGAGATGGGCCGGGGGAGGATGAGATGCAGAGCAGATGGTGAGAAGGGGGGAAGCAGGGAGAGGAGCACAAAAGCCTTGGAGACCCTGGAGGAGAGAGGAAGGAAACAGCAGGAGGGGAGCGCAGGGAAAGGCGGTGTAGGGGAGGCTGGCAGGGCGCAGTGGGGAAGCAAAACACCCCGGGCCCTGGCATCAGCTCCTGTGTTTGCCCAACCTCCTGCTGGGATTTCCTTCTGCTGAATCTCTCCAGCATCTTTGTTCCTGAGAGCTCAGTTTGCTGCCGAGATCCAGGATGGGGAGGAAACCTGAGAGCTACCTCAATGAGAGCCTGAGGGGAGGGAGAAGATGCAGCTGCACCCTCTCCAGCCCAGGTGACACCCTGGTAGCCTCCAGGGCTGTGGCTCCAAGCTTCTTTAGCCAAGGACTTGAGTCTTTTGGGGGCTACACTGGGGTGCAGGGCTCTGTACTGGGGTGGGAGCGGGGAGACCCTGTAAGCAGCAGTTGGAGACCTGCAGTGGTCCCTGTTCCCTCCCACAGATGGGATCCACAGTGTGACAGCCCAGTGTGTCCTGCGGGTGATCATCATCACAGAGGACATGTTGGCCAACAGCATCACGGTGCGGCTGGAGAACATGTGGCAGGAGCGCTTCCTCTCCCCACTGCTGTCCACCTTCCTGGAAGGGGTGGCCACCGTGCTTGCCACCCCCAAGGAGGACATCTTCATCTTCAACATCCAGAACGACACGGACGTGGGCGGCACGGTGCTCAACGTCAGCTTCTCGGCCCTGGCGCCGCGGGGCGGGCGCTACTTCAGCTCGGAGGAGCTGCAGGAGCAGCTGTACATGAAGCGCATGGCGCTGACGGGCGCCTCCATGCTGGAGGTGCTGCCCTTCGACGACAACGTCTGCCTGCGGGAGCCCTGCCAGAACTACATGAAGTGCATCTCCGTCCTCAAGTTCGACAGCTCCGCTCCCTTCATCGCCTCCCCCTCCACCCTCTTCCGGCCCATCCACCCCATCACCGGGCTGCGGTGCCGCTGCCCGCAGGGCTTCACCGGGGACTACTGTGAAACGGAGATCAACCTCTGCTACTCCAACCCCTGCCTCAATGGAGGGATCTGCACCCGCAAGGAGGGGGGATACACGTGCGTTTGCCGGCAGCACTTCAGCGGTGAGTGCCTGGGTCTGGGGTCTGCGGGAGGGTGGGACAGCACCCTTACTGTCACCCTGCCGGGGTGCTCTTCCCAGCTGGGTGGTGAGTGTCAGAGCCCCTCTCTGCCTGCAGAGGTCTGGCTCTGCTCCCAGCTCTCTGTGTTTCCATGGCGCTGGATGTGCAGGGCTGAGGTTGCCATAGAAATCTGTCTTGTAGGGAGGTGGTTTGGAAGGCTCTTGGGGACCTTGGCCACCACCTCCCAGCCTTTTTTCACAGAGCAGGAGTACCAGGCTGGCCCATGTCAGACTGGGACACAGGAGACTCCCTGGCCCTGCCTGATGCCAGTGATGGGCTTGGGGACCACTGGAGGTGCTAGTTTCAGCCTGTGCCAGTCTTCAGCTGGTCTGGCTGAGGTGCAGAGCCCACACTGGCCCCTTGTGCAGTGGGTGAGCTGCTGCCCACACAAAATAGAAGTTGAGGTTGGGCCTAGCTGCCCTACAAGGACAGATCTGGTGCTAGCTATGGGGGGAACCCCTGGGCCAGTCCATGTCTTGTTGCCACAGTCCCCAGCAGGCTGTAGAGATCCCTGCCTGGCCACTGGCAACCTGGGTGTGAGTGAGAGTGGCCTGTGGTTACTGGGGAGAGAGAGCCCCTGCCTTGTCCTCCCTTCTGGGAGGGAGCACGGCAGCAGATGGCTGCCTTGGAGCTGGTCTCCTTTTGGTGGCTCCTGGTGAGATAAGCAGAATCAGTGGTAATTAACCCCCAGCATTTGAAGCATGAACAGCCATTAGCAGAAGGGTTAATGAGCTCATTTCCTTGTCACTTCATGCTGTCTCCTCATCCTTGCATGCCACGGAGCAAGTAATGGGAGCAGGTCCAGGGGCGTAGGACTACAGCCGAGCAATTCCCTGCATGCTGAGGGGACAGCATGGGAAGAGTGGCTGGCCAGACCCCTGACTGCACTGCTGACCTGGCTTGGGGCATCCTCGTACCAATGCCAGCAAAGGGCAAGGGGTTTTGGTGTCCCTTGTCTGGCTGTTTTCCAGTTGGCTTTTGCTCTTGCTCCTACATCAGAGCCTGCACACAGAGCTAGGGGGTTCCTGGTGCTGTGGGTGGGACTTCCATAACTATTGGTACGGAGCTCAGTGCCACTGGGCTGTCCCCACTTCCCAGAGCCAGGACTGCAATCCCTGTCCCAGGACTGTGCAGTGGCAATGCCCAAGACAGCAATCTCAGCATCACCAGGATTTCCTTGGCTTGTCCTTACCTCTCCATCCTTAGGCCTCTGCAGCCCATCTGTGGCCAGTCCCCTCCTGTCCCCTTTCCATGCCATCTTGGGTCCAAACTTGCCCCTCCAGCTGGAGCTGGCATCCCATCCAGCCCAGGGGCTTGGGCTGTGGGACTGGAGATGGTAGGTAGCTTGTTGGCTACGGTGGGGAACACCTGGGTGACACCTGGCTCGTCACATCATTTCCCTTGCATACCACAAACTCCTGGCCCTTGGCTACCTTGCCCTAAATCCAGCCTGAGGGTCTGTACTCCTGGAGCAAGGAGCGGATGTGTGGCCGCTGAGCGCACGCCCCTGGGCCAGGCCGTGTCCCAAGCCTCCACGTCTCCCTTCCCCAGGCGAGAAGTGTGAAGTGGACAGCCGCTCCGGGCGCTGCGTGCCCGGCGTGTGCCGCAACGGCGGCACCTGCACCAACGCTGCCGACGGGGGCTTCCGCTGCCAGTGCCCGGCGGGCGGCTTCGAGACGCCCTTCTGCGAGGTGTCCACCCGCTCCTTCCCGCCGCGATCCTTCGTCATGTTCCGGGGCCTCCGCCAGCGCTTCCACCTCACCCTCGCGCTCTCGTGAGTCCTCTCCTTCCTCTGCTGGACGCTGTCACCCACCGGCTTGCCCGCTCCCACTCTGGGGGCTCATGTGCACCCTGGGCCTGTCTGGGGACTTGCTGGTGCTCCCTAGACCCCTGTCTTATGGGCTTTGCCTCACCACAGGGGTGGCCCTGGTGCTTTCAGCCAAAGGGCTCTGCGTCTGCATTGGCACATCTCCCCGGGCATCAGCTCATCCCTTCCTTCAGTGCCCCGTCTTTTCCCTGCTGCCTTCTTTTCCCTCCCCTGTTCCCAAGCATCTCCTGGATCAAGCTCCCAGCCCCTTCTCAGCTGGGCTTGCACCCAGGGCCAGGCCTGGGTGTCACCCTGTCCTTGTGCTGGGATACCGGGGCCATGCCATGGGAGAGCAAGGATCTCCCCATGCTCCTTGTGCGCAACCTGCCCTCCCACTTCCTCCCTTTCCCCAGGTTCAGCACTGTGGAGCCCAATGGCCTTCTGCTCTACAATGGGCGCCTGAATGAGCGGCACGACTTCCTGGCAGTGGAGATCATCCAGGGGCAGGTCCAGCTGAAATATTCCACAGGTAGGCCCAGCCCTCCCTGTTGTGGGATTTGTGCTGTGGGAGCTGCGAGAAGGCTCATGCTGAGTGGGGAGAGAGGGTGCTGCGCTGGATGGAGCCCGTGCTAAGGGAAACCGGGCTGAGAGAGGTGGTGGTGAGCATTGGTGGATGGCACAGAGAATGGGGGGGGCGTGTCTCAGGATCCTCCCCAGGTTTAGGAGTTTAAGTGCAGTGGGAAAGGGAATGAGCACACAGCAGGATAAACCCTTCTGAGGTCTCCCCTGTCATTCTGCCCCATTGTGTCATTGAATACTCCATTTCCTGCCTTGCTGTGGGACAGTTTGGAGAGGAGTAGCCTCTTGGGAGGGAGTTTGCTATCCTGTCAGACTCCTCCATGCTGCCCTATGCCATTGCTGTGCCCAGGCTGCCTGCCTCAAGGGGTGTTAGAACCAGTTGCCAGGAGCACTGGGCCTCTGTGTTCACAGCTGGGACTTCACTCCCCTGTGAGGCTGCAGCAGGCAGGGCCTGGCATGCCGAGCATCTCTCTCTGAAGCCCTGCTCCATCCCTGTGCGAGGCCATTGGCAGCATGGAGGGTTTGGTGCCTGCAGGAGGGGCAGGTGAGTCCAGGGGCTGCCCAGCCTTCCTCAGTGTGCCGTCACCTCTGTCTTCACAGGAGAATCCAGCACAGTGGTGAGCCCCTACCTGCCAGGGGGTGTGAGTGACGGGCAGTGGCACACGCTGCAGCTCCGCTACTACAACAAGGTACGTGTGCCACTGCTGTCCCCGATGTGGGTCATGCTCCCTGTAGGCTCTGGCTTTCTTGTTCTCCATCTCCACCCCGTAGGGGAGGCTGTGGAGAGAAGGTAAAGGGGGGTTTCTACCCTTGAGGATGGGTGCAGTGGAGCAGATAGCTGGTGCAGGGGGAGACTGGCCCTCAGGAGCACACCTGGGGATGGCAGAAACACACTCCACACAGCATCCTCTCCAGTATCCATCTCTGGGGCTGCTTGCTGGGCTCAGTGGGAGATGTTCCTCCTGCTTCACTCACGCTCCAGCAGTGTCTGGGCCATGCTCAGGCCCTTTCCTTGCTGTTCTGTGAGCCCTTGGGTGCCTGGGTCTGGGGGCATGTGTCCTGTTAACGTCCTGCATTTGGTTTCAGCCCAAGGTCAGTGCCCTGGGGGTGGTGCAGGGCCCCTCCAAGGACAAGGTGGCCATCCTGACAGTGGACAAATGTGATGCCTCAGTGGCCCTGCAGTTTGGCAGTGAAATTGGGAACTACTCCTGCGCCGCAGAGGGTGTGCAGACCAGCTCAAAGAAGTGAGTTCCTCCAGGACTGTGTGGGTAGAGGAGCAGAGTCATCCTTCACAGCTGGGAGAGCTGTAGTTCCAGGGGCCTCTGCTGTGTGTGCCAGTCCCCTGGGATGTCTGCTTCCCAGCTCTTGGGAGCCAGCTGGCTAGCCTGAGGTTGCTGTGGCTTTTAAAGCCCTGGGCTTCTGTCTTGTAGGTCCCTGGACCTCACAGGTCCCTTGCTTCTTGGAGGGGTCCCCAACCTGCCAGAAAACTTCCCTGTCACTCACCGAGACTTTGTGGGGTGCATGAGAGACCTGTACATAGACAGCAAACGCATCGACCTGGCCTCCTACATCGCCAACAACGGAACTGCTGCAGGTACCAGTGCCTCTGCTCCTGCCAGCCCCTGCCCTGGGAATTGCCTCTCATGTTCACACAGCAGCACTGCCAAGCTGTAACGGCATCGCAGCTGGAACTGAGCAGCTTCCCATCAGAAAACGGGGCCTCCAGATCCCCCTAAATGAGCCCCTCCCCACCCCAGCTAATGTTCTGGGAATTAATCTGATCCCAAGTGCAGAGCCTGCAGAGCTGCCCTGCCTGGGAGGTGCCACGTAGTTGGTCCAGCTCCACAGGGTCTTTCTTCTGGCTTAAGGAGCAGTGACAGCCTTGACCCTCATTCCTGAGCAGGAATGTGCTGCGAGGCTGAGCAGTTGGGCTGCCATCTGGCAGCCAAGGAAAGGGCTTGGGGGGCAATGGCATCTCCCCGTGTGGGCTGGAGGGAGGCGGTGAGCAGGTCAATGATGCTGTGGGTGACTTTGATACCTCCAGGCTGCCACGCCAAGCACACGTTCTGTGACTCCAGCCCCTGCAAGAACGGTGGCACCTGCTCTGTCAGCTGGGGAACTTACTCCTGCCTCTGTCCAGTCGGCTTCGGGGGCAAAGACTGCCGCCACCGTGAGTGAGCGGGCGCTGCTGGGCCTGGGCAGGGTGGGTATGGGCAAGACTCTGCTGGGTTTGCTGTGGAAGCAGGGTAAGGGCTCTGTGTGAGATGAACGAGCTCTGGTGTCTCTCTATCTAGGGCTCCTTGTGTAGTGCCTGTCCCTTCTCACCTCCACTTTCCTTTCCAGCCATGCACCATGCCCACTATTTCCAGGGCAACAGTGTCCTGACCTGGGACTTCAAGACAGACGTGAAGATCTCGGTGCCGTGGTACCTGGGGCTGGCGTTTCGGACACGCCAGCCCGACGGGGTGCTTCTGCAGGCCCATGCTGGCCAGTACACCACCCTGCTCTGCCAGGTAGGGCCACAGCATCCAGCCTCTACTGCCATCCACCCCAGGGGAAGAGGAGGGCCCTGCCCTCCATGTTGCCTCCAGCCCAGGTGGAGGGTGGCTGTGGGAAAAGGTGTTCAGCAGGGCTTGGTGTCCCTCCCCGTGCTCTGAGCTCGGAGGGAGGGTGGGCTGGAGGCGGACAGTTGGTGAGGCCTTGGTTCACTGCTGCCACTGCTGGTTTCCTCTCTGCAGCTGGCTGGGGGCCTGCTCTCCTTCATGGTGAGCAGGGGATCTGGGCGCAGCACCAGCCTCCTCCTGGACCAGCTGCAGCTCAGTGATGGGAAGTGGCATGACCTCCAGCTGGAGCTGCGGGACGTCCGCAGCGGGCGAGACTCACGCTACATCATCACCCTCACTCTGGACTTTGGGCTCTACCAGGTAGGTTCTCCTTGAGGCCCCAGCACGGGACAGGAACTGTGGGTGATGCTTGGCATACACCGGCCTCTGCACCCTCAGAAAGGGCGAGGGTAGGGACAGGGCTGATGCCAGTTGCCCCATGTTACTCCCCTTTGCAGGACACTGTAGTTGTTGGAAATGAACTGCATGGCCTGAAGGTGAAACACCTGCACGTGGGGGGAGTCCTGGGCTCTGGCGAGGTGCAGAACGGGCTGAGGGGCTGCATACAGGTGAGTCCATTGCTCAGAACCTTCCCTGTCCAGCAGGCCTGTTACATGGAGGGGGGAAAACACTGGCAGCTGCTCCTGGTGTCCATCCTGCTGGTGACGCTCCCTCTAAGCATTCAAGGCTCTGAGGTGCTGTGGGGCAGCCGTAAATCACCCTGTCAGGAATGGGGGGCAGGGTGGCTGCCTGTGGTGCAGGTTGTGGGGTGCAGGAGGACTGGAGCCTCGTGTGTCTGTCCTGGCTTCACCGTGAATTTGTCACCTGCATTGCAGGGTGTGCGTCTGGGTGACAGCGTCACTGGGACTGCGCTGCCCAAGCCCAGCCATGCCCTGCGGGTGGAGGCTGGTTGCAGCGTGCCAAGCCCCTGCAACTCCAGCCCCTGCCCAGCCAACAGCGTCTGCAAGGACGAGTGGCAGAACTACTCCTGTGTCTGCCAGCCAGGTAGGTCCTGCGGAGCCCTGCAACTCTTTTTTGTTCTCCCTGCCTGTCTTCTCTCCCCCTGGGCTCCCTCCTGGCCTGTGGCTGCTCTCCTGCCCATCCGTTGGGCATGTCCAGGGTCCCACCAGATACTCATTAGATTTCTGAGGAGGAAAATCCCTCCTGAGCCCCATGAATCCACTCCTCGGCACTCTGTCCCCTCTCAGGGGGAAGGTGCTTGCTTTACATGGTGGTCTGTGTCCACACCTCAGGGTACTATGGAGGGGACTGTGTGGATGTGTGTCACCTTAACCCCTGCAAGAACAAGTCCGTGTGTCGCCGCAAGCCAGGCTCACCCCTAGGCTACGTGTGTGAGTGCGGAGGGAACTTTTTCGGGCAGTACTGCGAGCACAGGTGAGATGTGGAGCACAGGGCAGGGCCATGGCCTCTGTGCCTGGCTCTGTGCTGCCCTCATCCCAGCTATGTGACCTGGGACTTCTCGGTGCCACCCAGCTCCTTGCAGCTCCAACTGGGCTGGTGTTAGGATGTGGTTGTTGTAACAGCAGAGATATTTCTCTCCCCAGGATGGACCAGCAGTGTCCGAAGGGCTGGTGGGGGAACCCGACCTGTGGGCCCTGTAACTGTGATGTGAACAAGGGCTTTGACCCCGACTGCAATAAAACCAATGGCCAGTGCCACTGCAAGGTGAGTGGCAGCTGTGCCCATGGGGACATGGCCCGTGACTTGCCTGGAGCCTTGCTTGTCCTGCTGCCAGGCCTTTGGAGAGGACAGGCCCTGCTTTGCGTGCCCACATCTGCGCTGAATCCCTGCTCAGCTCTTCTGTGCAGCCCTCCTGCCCCAGCATGATGATGATAGAGGGGCAGTGGAGATGCTTACAGTTTGAGAGAGCCTGGCCTTTCCCTGCCTGGCTCCATCAGTTCCCCAGGCAGCAGTCTCGGCTGCTGTCCGGATGTGCTGTCTGATGGCTGTCCTTATCTACCCCCAGGACTTCCACTACCGCCCCAAAAGCAGCGACACATGCCTGCCTTGTGATTGCTACCCCGTGGGCTCTACCTCCCGCTCCTGCGACAAGGAGACAGGCCGGTGCCACTGCCGGCCCGGGGTCATCGGGCGCCAGTGCAACAGCTGCGATAGCCCTTTCGCGGAGGTGACGCCCAGCGGCTGCGAGGGTGAGTGTGGGCACCGTGGGGAGCTCGTGCCGTGGGGCCTGGGGTTAGTGACTTCCCCCTGTGACTGGCCCTTGGGGTCCGTGTCTCCACAGTGCTCTATGATGGTTGCCCCAAAAGCCTGAAGGCGGGGGTGTGGTGGCCCCAGACCAAGTTTGGCTTCTCGGCTGCAGTGCTGTGTCCAAAAGGCTCCTTGGGTGAGTGGGGAATGCGGTGGGGAGGGGAGGGAGCAGCCTCGCTGTCCTGCCGAGGGCTGTAGCAGCCCCAGCAATATCACTCTGTTCTCATGCTGTCCCAGTCCTGTTTAACTGGGCTTGAGGAGGAGAACATGTCACAGCCTGGGGGAGAGCAGAAGGGGCTGGCCACAGGACTGGGGCTTGGAACAGGCTGTAGCACCTAGGCCCATCACCCAGCCTTGGGGCTGTGGTGTTCCCTCAGCCTCAGTTCCCACCTTCTCCCTGCTGCTTACTGGTTTTGGTGGGCTTGAGGCTGGGGTCAGGGCTGGCAGGGCAGCATGGCACCCGCAGCACCTCACTGTGGCTCTGCCAGCCCCCTTCTCACTGTGCGCTGCAAGGGGAGCAGGCCACAGCGAGCTGTTAGGTGAGTGCCTTGGGTAGGAGTCACGTCCTGAGCTGGAGGCGGCCATCCTTGGTGACAGCAAAGGTGTGAGCAGGGGATCTGGGACTGTAGGGCAGCGCGAGCCCCAGGGGACAATACAAACCCTGTCCTTCTCCAGCCGTTCGCCCCAGGAGGAGGCAGATTCGGCTCCTAACTGTTGTCGCTTCTCTCCCCGGTTCTCTCGCCCTCCGTGCTCAGGCTTGAGGGGTGCAGGTAAGGTTGTTCCCATCTCCTTCCCCCTGTGTTGTAAGGGCCTGCGCCACGTGGCTTTCCCTCCCTTGACCCTGCCTGGCATCCTGCACACCCCTGCGCTTTCCCCGCCGCTTCTGGAGCTGCCGAGTGTCTTCCCAATGCTTTGCCTGGCCTCGCCGCTCCTACACGCTCCTCCCCTCTCCCAGCACACCAACCAGCACAACCCTGGCTGCAGCCGCATGCAGCCCCTGCCACCCGCTCTCCTGAGCCTGCAGCGCTGGCTCAGGGCTGCTCCACGCTCTGCTCCCTGGCTGCTATGGATGTTGGCTCCCCTGGGCTGGTACCTGCTTGCCCAAGCTGGGAGGGGAAGGAGCTGATGATGAGCAGGAATGGGTGTGGGGTGGAGGAAAGGGGGAGCTGTTTGAGGGGGGCGGTAGGATGGGAGCAGGAATTGATGGACATGCCCAGCACAAGGTCCTGTTCCTTCGTCTTGACTGGCTGGGGGAGGCAGAGGGACCCAGGGGCTGGATCCTGCCCAGATCTGCAGTTGAGCCAATCTCTTCTCTGCTGGGGAAAGGCCAGCAGTGCAGAGGCTTCTGTGTTCTCCCTGCTCCCAGCTGCAGTGGCACTGGTCCCTGTGCTTCTGCAGCTGGGGGAAGGCTGGTTGAGGAGGACAGCTGGGAGCTGGAGGTGGTGGGAAGGGGCATGCTAGTCACTGGAGCTTTTCTGAGCAACTGGAGTCTGCTCCAGGTTCCCTCTCTCCACCCCAGCCATGCTGCTTCCCTCTCCCAGCTGTGGGTGTCTGGATGGGCTGCTGTGCCCTGGTGCTGACCCCAGGAGGGCCTGGTCCACAGTCCTGATGGGTGCACTGGGGTTTCCTGGGTTACTCTTGCTCAGAGTGTGTGTGGTGACACTCCTGGCCCAGGACACTGCTCTCTGTGCCAGCTTTAGAAGCGCTTTTAGTGGTGGTTATCAGCTGATCCCATTCACTGCTGGTGCGGTGATCAAGCCCCAGCCAGGGACTGGGGTCTTGCACTGGGTGCTGCACCCACAGTCCTTCCTGCTTGGCTGCAGGGGCTTGTCTCTGGAGTGGGTTTCCCAGCCCCACAGCAAGGGTGTTGTCCTCCTGGGGAGACTTTGCCTTGTAGAGAGAGGCAGAACCTCAGCAGGCATTGCAGGCTCTCAGCTGAGGAATGCTCAGAACTGTGGGGTTTCAGTAGTTTGGGGTTGGATGTGCTCAGAGGATACAGGTACATACCCACCAGGGACCAGAGGCTTCTCCAGCCTGAGGTCTGCCAAATGACTTACTCCTTTTTGCAGTTCTGTGTGATGGCACCTGGTATGATGCAGCCCTGAGGCACAAGTAGGGAGCCAGCTTCTGGAGGGAGGGGATGGCAGCAGCTTGCTGAGGGGACACAGACCAAGGGTGGAATGGGTTGACTGATGCAAAGCACAAGGACAACCCTGTGGTGCTACAGGCCCTCCCTGTCACTTGCTGATGCTGCTCTTTGGGGTTAGCTGGTGCAGAGGATCCCTGCTGTGGGGCTGCAGTGGGGAAGGTGTGTATCCTGTGCTGGATTTCAGACATGGCCTTCTCGGTTTTTAGGTGCAGCCATCAGACACTGTGATGAGGACAAGGGCTGGCTGGAGCCGGATCTCTTCAACTGCACTTCACCTGCCTTCAAGGAACTCTCTGTGCTGGTAATCCCCTCTCGGCTCTGCAGCCCTGACAGGGCATGAGCTGTACAAGCAAGGGCTCACAGCCAGGTTTCAAAGAGCTCAGCTCTCCTTGGGCATCTAGAGTAGGAGCAGACCTTGTCATGGTGCTCAGTACCTTTCTCTTCCCATCTCCTGCCCCCAAACACATCCTGTGAGAACAAAGGTCTGAGCTGAAATTCACTTTGGTTCCATCTCATCTCTTGAGTGTCCCTATCAGAAGTGACCTGTGTCCCACCCCAGTGTTTAAGAAAATAAATAACCCTGAGCAGGGCTGAATTGTTGGAAGCTTGTGAGATGTCTGTCCCATGGGACAGCTGTGGTCCCTAGACTCTTCAGTGACAAATCCCTTTGAAGCATCCAGGCAAGTTTATTACACACTTGCATCCCACCAAGGCTGAACTGTAACTGAAGCCAGGAGATTTTCCTGGGAAGTATCACTAGATGCTTGTTTGCCTGTTCTGTCCTTTCTTCTTGGCCTCTGTCGTGCATGGTACTGGGTTAGCTGGGCCTGGCTCAATGCAACCCCTGATGTGTTGCTGGAGGCTGTTTTGCCTGCCAGAGTGTCTTCCTGTTCTAGTGACCACCACTGTGAGTAGCTCTGGCTTGTTTCAAAGATGATCTCTGGGCCCAGCAGGGCCTGCAGCATCCTAGTTTCACAGGGAGGAATCGCTTAATGGTCTAATCCCCTCCTTTCTCCCCACTGGCAGCTGGAAGGCTTGGAGAAGAATGAGACTGAGCTCAACACAATTGAAGCCAAGAAGCTGGCCCACCGGCTGCGGGCCGTGACGGACCACATGGACCACTACTTCGGCAACGACGTGCACATCACCTTCCGCCTGCTCTCCCGCCTCATGGCCTTTGAGAGCCGGCAGCACGGCTTTGGCCTGACAGCCACCCAGGATGCCCACTTCAATGAGGTGAGTCACAGAATCACACAGAATTGTAGGGATTGGAAGGGACCTCGAGAGATCATCGGGTCCAACCCCCCTGCCAAAGCAGCTCCCCAGCTCATATGGCACAGATAGGCATCCAGATGAGACTTGAATATCTCCAGAGAAGGAGACTCCACCACCTCCCTGGGCAGCCTATTCCAATGCTTTGTCACCCTCACCATCTAAAAGTTCTTCCCCATGTTGGTGTGGAACTTCCTGTGCTCCAGTTTACAGCCATTGCCCCTTGTCCTGTCCCCACAGACCACTGAAAAGGGGCTGGCCAACTCCCCCTGCATCCCATGTCTAAGATATTTATAAACACTAATTAGGTCCCCCCTAAGTCTTCTTTTCTCCAGACTAAACAGTCCCAGCTCACTCAGCCTGTCCTCATACAGGAGATGCTCCAGGCCCCTAATCATCTTCGTAGCCCTTCTCTGGACTCTCTCCAGGAGGTCCCTGTCTTTTTCATACCAGGGAGCCCAGAACTGGACACAGTACTCCAGGTGGGGCCTGACCAGGGCAGAGTAGAGGGGGAGGATCACCTCCTTCGACCTGCTGGACACACTCTTCCTAATGCATCCCAGGATCCCATTGGCTCTCTTAGCCACCAGGGCACACTGCTGGCTCATGGCCAACCTGTCATCAACCAGGACCCCCAGGTCCTTCTCCACAGAGTTCTTCTCCAGCAGGTCATCTCAGTCCTTCCCCCCCCGGGTCAGGGGGGCTTCTGATGCTCCTTCTCTTTATCTCTCTATCAGCCACCCTGGGCCCTGAGGGGATTGAGAATGTTGTGAGGCTGCATCAGGAGCACTGGGCTCCCCAGTGCCACACAGACATTGACCCACAGGAGTGAAGCCCTTGGAGATCACCTCTGTAGACAGGGCTGGAGCTCAGGGTGAATGGGGGGAGGCAGAGAGCTGGGTTTGCTTACCCAGGGGGAGGGCAAAGGGAGGTCTTACTGCTTCTTGCAAGTCCCTCATGGCAGGGGTGCGGGGAAGAGGACAATGGCTGATGAGCATTGAGATGGGGGCTTGTCATAGGAGAAAGTACCCCTCTTCTGCAACTGGGCAGAGAGCACAGTGCTGCATCCTGGGAGTGGTCAGGACTGGGCCCAAAGGCAGTCCTTCCCACATCTCCCACCCCCTTGTCTCTCCTGTGCAGAACCTGCTGCGTGCAGGCAGCTCCGTGCTGGCTCCAGAGAACCGGGAGCACTGGGCCATGCTGCCGCATGGTGAGCATGGCAGTGCCAGCCTCATGGAGCAGCTGCGGGACTACTCGGGCACGCTGGCCAGCAACATGAAACTCACCTACCTCAACCCCGTCGGTGTCGTCACCCCCAACATCAGTGAGTAGGATCCAGCTGGGGCTGGAGCCTGGCTGGGGCGGTGCAGAGGCACTCCTCCATCACACCCTGTCCCCTTTATCTCATGGCACTTTAGCAAGGGCACTAACAGGCTCTTCATCTTCTTGATGACTCACTCAAACATGAGGAGGTGTCAGTGAGAGACATCCTGGTTTCACCCTGCCTGGAGCAGCACACACACCACTAAGAGCCAGCAGAGCCACGTGTGCTGCCCGCTCCCTGTTACCCCCAATTCAACCTGAGTCTCTAGTGAAAAAGCCACTGGCCCCAGTGGGAGAAGTAGCCTGCCCTATGGCAGAGCAAGGATCTGAGCCTGGAAGGAGTGCTGTAGGTGCAGGGATCTCATGTCATGCCCAACCACGGGACATACCTACAACCAAGCCTGTGGCTCACGTGGTCCCTTTACTGGTAACTTCGAACGTAGGGTGCTCTAGAGCATGGTTACTCTCCAGGTGGCCATCCTAGAGCTGACTTTCACTCTCTTGCTTCTCCATAGTGCTGAGCATTGATCGCATGGAGAACCATTCCCATATCCGCCGGCGCTACCCTCGCTACCACAGCAACCTCTTCCGGGGCCAGCCTGCCTGGGACCCCCACACCCACGTTGTGCTGCCACTGTCAGTGCTGAGCCCCCTGAAAGCTGAAGGTGAGCATGTGAACATTCCTTGGGGGACAGCACAGGTGGGCACGGAAGGGAAGATGTGCCCCTGCTGAGACCTGGCTCTGCCAGAGGTCCATAAGTTACCCTTGAGAGCTCCGAGGTTCTCACTTTACCACATCCCAGTGGCTCCTGGTGGGCTCACGAGCTGCCTTCAGAGCAGCATGTGAATGTTCTCACCATCCCCTTGTTTGCTTCAGCTGCTGCCATGGCCGTGCCCACCCCTGCTGGGGGCGAAGGGAACTACACTGTGGAGAACTCCCCGAGGCAGGCACTGCCGGAGCCAGAGCCCTCGCTCACTGTCATCATCCTCATCATGTACCGCACCCTGGGGGGGCTGCTGCCTGCCCGCTACCAGGTGGATCGCCGCAGCGTCAGGTACATCCTCCTCCCCTTTGGTTCTCCACAGTAGAGAGGCTGGCTGGACTCTGCTCTGCCCCCTCTGGTAGTTGGTGAGTCTGTCTGCAATGGTTTGGGTTTGGTTCACAGACAGACAGGCCCCGTAGCACTGTGTTTCCCGACCCTTTGGTGTGGGGTGGGCAGAGCTGTTCCTTCTGAGATGTCAGTGCAGGGTGTCTGGAAGGTCCTCAGCAGGCTGCAGCTGCCAGGCACGCTGAAAGCAGAGCTCCATTGCTCCTTGCAGGCTCCCCAAGAATCCTGTGATGAACTCCCCCATCGTGAGTGTGTCTTTGTTCAGCAATCATACCTTCCTGCGGGGACCCCTGGACACCCCTCTTGTGCTGGAATTTCACCTGCTGGAGACAGCCAACAGGAGCAAACCTCTCTGTGTCCAGTGGAACCACTCCAACCCGTGAGTTGAGCTCAGAGGACCACTCTCTTTGAGCTGCTTTCCCCAGTCACCTCCTCATTCCCTGAGTTTCCCTGGCCACGACAGGCTGTGTGCCTGGGCAGCACTGGGACATGGGGGTTTCTGCTCTCTCCCAGGGATTCGTTCCTGCTGGGAGCAGGGTCCCTGCATGGCTCTGGCTCCAGTACTTCAGCTGTAGGAGTGCAGTTGTATCTGCTGGTAGAAAAGCCTTGCCAACCACCCCTCTTCTCTGTGGTTCCTTCCCCACACACCACACTCATCTGTCTTCTCTCCTAAGTGCACTCTGCTTTTTGGTGGCTGCAGGACCAACCCCTCCGGCTTCTGGACAGCCAGGGACTGTGAGCTTGTGTACCGAAACACCACACACGTCCACTGCCAGTGCTCCCAGTTTGGCACCTTTGGGGTTCTGATGGACAGCTCCCACCGAGAGGTAACCTTGGCCTGCAGGGCTATGGGAGGTGGTGGGGGCTGTTAGCCTCAGGGTCCCAGAATAAGCAGGCACAGGCAGAAAATTCCCTGTGGGACACAACTAGAGTTTGAGAGCTCAGTAGGCTTCTCGTGTCTCCCCCTAACGCCACCATTTGCCTTTGGTCCTCTGCTGCTGCAGCAACTGGAAGGTGACCTGGAGACATTAGCAATTGTCACCTATTCCTTGGTGTCTCTCTCCTTGGTGGCTCTGCTGCTGACCTTCTCCTTCCTGAACTGCCTCAAAGGCCTCAAGTCCAACACACGTGGCATCCACTCCAACATATCAGCCACGCTCTTCTTCTCTGAGCTGCTCTTTCTCCTCGGCATCAACCGCACCGAGAACCAGGTCTGTGGGGTTGAACAAGCACACCCATGGGGTGGGGGCGTTGGCCCAGTGGGACCATCTCTGAGTGGCTTTTGTCTCCCCAGTTTCTTTGCACTGTGATTGCCATCCTCCTCCACTGCTTCTTCCTCTCCACCTTCGCCTGGCTCTTTGTCCAGGGCCTCCACATTTACCGCATGCAGACTGAAGCTCGCAACGTCAACTTTGGGGCCATGCGCTTCTACTACGCCATCGGCTGGGGAGTGCCTGCCATCATCACTGGTAAGAGCTGTGCTTGCCCTACAACCATGCCACAAGTACCAGTTCTCACCAGCCCTCTGATCCCCTGGTGTTGCTCAGCTCGCTTACCCTATGGGGGAGATCTGAGGGTGGGCTTGCTGCAGCCAGCAGTGCTGCGGTGGTCAGCTGAGGACCATGTATCAAGGGCTATATCATCTCACCTCCTGGGGAGAAGCAATTCCTCAGCACGTCTGCCCATGGCTTGTTTGATGGGTGCAGGGCTTCTGCTGTCCCAGGGCTTGTGGTTAAGGTCTCCTTGTTTCCCATTGCTGCATGCTTAGGTGACCTGTGGCTAATATTGAATGCCCACTGGGCTGTGTCAGGGACACCCAGAGAAAAGGAAATAAAGGAATAAAGCCCTGATGCTGGAGCTCACAGGCCTGGCTTTTTTTTTTTCTTTCCCCCCCCCCTGTGTCAGGGAAGAATGCACAGAGCAAGGAGCAGGGAGAAAGCCCCTTCACAGCCCTCAGTGCTGGGATGGGATTGACATGCTTTGGGACAAGTTCAGGACCTCTGGATCTGGACCTGACCTCTTCCTTCCTCCTGTAGGGCTAGCTGTTGGCCTGGATCCTGAGGGCTATGGGAACCCTGACTTCTGCTGGATTTCCATTCATGATAAGCTGGTCTGGAGCTTTGCAGGCCCCATTACTGTCGTCATTGTGGTAAAACCCTGTCCTGTTTCACCCACAGTCCTCTCCTGTTTCCCTTCTCCGCACCATGGGCACCTGACCCTTCCTTGGCTGCCCACTGCCTGCCCCCTTCTCTGTACTCTCCCTCCTCAGTTAGAGGCCCTTTCTTTCCCTCCTCACTCCAGCCAAACCTGGGGGAGGCCACGGCTTGGGCATGAAGGGGAAAGGAGGGGATGCTCGCATGGACCTGGTGGGCTTAGAGTCTGCCCATGCTTTGTGCTGGGGATGTCAGGTCAGAGCCAGCCCTTGGCACAGCTTCTAATTGGTGCCAATGCTTTCAGATGAATGGGGTCATGTTCCTGCTTGTGGCCAAGATGTCCTGTTCCCCAGGCCAAAAGGAGACCAAGAAGAAATCGGTTCTGTGAGTATTAGGGGCCAAACTCCCAGCAGAGCTCCTGTGGCTCATGGATTTTAGCATTTCCAGTGACCATCCTCCTTTTTCCACCATCGCAGAGTGCGCACTCTGTGCGTCAGTGTCAGCCTCGCAGCCGCTCTCCTCTCCCACACCTTGCTGGCCACATTAACCCTTCCTAAACTTTGTCCTTTCTTCTGCACCTCCACACCATCCTGCAAGCCTGGCCCCCATCACCACCTGCCTTCACAGCCACCCCTCACGTCTGCCTGCGTTCAGTGCTCTGCCCTTGTCGACTCAGCATCTGCCTTTCTTCTCCTACATGCTCCTTCTGAGACCTTTGCCCACTCCCTCCTGGGCAGCCCAGGAGCTCAGCTCAGCTCTCTGTGGCTCCAGATGATCTGTGTTGTTTGGGCCTTGTGTTTGCCACGTCTGATCCAGAAGGGACAGCCCAGGGGCTGGGGGGAGCTGCACTGCCGTGCAGGGATGTGCCCCCAGTGCTGGGCACTGTGGGGAGGGCTGGGCAGGAGCGTGCTTTCCCCTCTGGATCTGTCTGGGAGCACTAGGCTGTAGATTAACAATACACACTAACCTCTCGGTGTGTGTCTGTGTGCCTGTCTGTCTGTCTCTCTCTCTCTCCAGCATGACGTTACGGAGCTCCTTTGTTCTGCTTCTAGTTATTAGCACTACCTGGCTCTTTGGCCTCTTGGCTGTCAACAACAGTGTCCTGGCTTTCCACTACCTCTACACTGTCCTCTGCAGCCTGCAGGTAACCGCCCGGCCTCTGCCAGGGGAGGGCATGGGGCAGCCCAGGAGAGCGTCACTGCGGTCCCCACAGCCATCTGTGGAGAGCGGCCTGCAACGGAGGTGTCAGGCACCCCAAATATGACCCACAGCAGCACCCCACAGAGCTCCTGCCACCACCATGGCTGGTGTTGCTGCAGGGGACCCTGCCAGCTGCTTTTGGCTACTGCCGGCAAGGACACCCCAACCTGTCCTCCTTCACCCATGGCCACCAGGGGGGTTGGCACTGCTCAGTGTTGAGGAGCTCTTTGGTGCACCCCAGTCTGGGTGGCAATCAGGGCCAACTTGCTGGGCTCTGGGGGAGCCAGGGACTGTCCCAGTGCTGCTGCAGGATGGCCAGCAGTGAGGGGCTGTCTCTCACGGCATCTCTCCCCACAGGGCCTGGCTGTGCTGGTCCTATTCTGCGTGCTAAACGAGGAGGTGCGGGAGGCCTGGAAGCTGGCCTGCCTTGGCAAGAAGGGGCAGAGTGAGGAGACCACGAGGAACACACAGGTGGGTGACAGCAGGAGCAGCTCAGGGGGCTGGGGACAGGCTGCCAGGCTGAGACAGGAGCGGACAGGAACATCCCTGCTTCCCCAGGGAGCTGGCAGGTGTGGGTGGGATGGCTGTCCCCTGGGCTGCCGCAGCACCTTCTTACAGGGCACGTGCCCTCTCTCCCCGCCTCACCAGGGCCCCAATGCCTACAACAACACAGCGCTGTTTGAGGAGAGTGGGCTCATCCGCATCACCCTGGGGGCCTCCACCATCTCGTCGGTGAGCAGCGTGCGCTCTGCTCGCACCCACTCCAGTCAGCGGGCTTACCTCAGGTAGGGAGCACCCTGGGGCTCTGGGGTGGTGCCCAGAGTGTCCGGGCAGAGCTGGGGACAACTGCAGCCATGACCATTTGGGCCTCCTGTCTTGCAGAGACAACATGACAGCACGTCAGGGCTCGGCCCTAGATCACAGCCTGCTGGCTCACGCTGGCCCCACGGACATTGACGTGGCCATGTTCCACCGTGATGCTGGGGGAGGTAAGGCTCAGCCTGGTGCCCAGGTAGCCCAAATTAACTCCTAGCATAAGGAAATCCTTTCTGGTGCGGGCTCTGGCTGCACAATTACATCATTCACACCCCATTTGGCTGTGAATCCCAAACACCCCATGGATATGAGGGAGAGGCAGCAGCTGTTGTGTCTTAGCTCAGCCTCCTCCCAGCCAGCCAAGGGTGTAGCCAGTCTCCAGGGAGCTAGAAATGGAGGAGGCAAGAGCAGGGTCATAGGGTGTCACAGGGTCTCTGGGGACACCAGACTCCACAGTACAGCACAAGGCACTGAGCCACTGGAATGAGACTGCTGGGCACCACCCTCACAGGGCGTGGGACAGAGGAGCAGCGGCTGCAGGAGGTGGGTTTGCTCAGCAAAAGGGATCTTACGGCCCTTTACAGGGAGGTGCAGCAAGATGGAGCCAGGCTTCTCCCACAGGCACCTGTGAAAGGGCAGGGAGGCAGGCACAGGCTGCTGCGGAGGGAAGGGGTGAGGGGTAGGGCAGGCGTGGTCAGCCCTGGGCTGATTCTCCCTTCCTGGAGGCAGGCAGAGCCCGCCTGGTCCTGCCACACAGACCCTCTCGCACCTTCGCACCAGATCTCTCCCCCAACATACCCTCTGTCCCCACAGACCAGGACTCGGACTCAGACAGCGACCTGTCTCTGGACGAAGAGCGCAGCCTCTCCATCCCATCCTCAGAGAGCGAGGAGAACGTGCGCCTGCGCGGCCGCTTCCAGCGCCAGTTCAAGCGGGCGGCTCACAGCGAGCGCCTCCTCACCAACCCCACCACCACCACTCCCAAAGGCAAGTCCCAGGGGCTCTGGCAGGGAAAAGGCTGAGCTCAGGTCCCCAGGGACCAGGTCACGTCTTGGGACAGTTTGGTTTGTGTTCTCTCCCTCTTCCCCCGGGCCCATTTTGCTGTGTCCTTTGCCAGATGTGGATGGCAATGACCTCATGTCTTACTGGCCAGCTCTGGGCGAGTGCGAGGTTCACCCCTGCTCCCTGCAGAAGTGGGGCTCTGAGCGGAAACTGGGGTTTGACATCAACAAGGATGCAGCCAACAATAATCAGCCGGACCTGGCCTTGACCAGCGGGGATGAGAACTCCCTCACCCAGACCCAACGGCAAAGAAAAGGTAATGGGCCGGAGCGAGCAGGCGGGCGTAGCCTTGTCTGTCTCAGGCTGACATGGCCCTGAAGGGTCAGCAACAGATCCATCTTCTGTCCTTGGGGAGGTATGGCTTATCTCCCCCGGCTTCTGTGCTCTTCTCAGTGTTACACAGATTTGACTTTTCTCTCTCTCTCTGGTGCAGGGATTTTGAAGAACCGCCTCCAGTACCCTCCAACTCTCCAAGGCTTGCCATCCGTTGGCAAGATGACAAATGAGCTCACATGGTACAAGACCTCCACACTGGGTCACAGGGCTGTCCCTGCTGCCTCCTATGGCAGGATCTACTCCGGGGCGGGCAGTCTGTCACAGCCAGCCAGCCGGTACTCGTCACGGGAGCAGCTTGACATGCTGATGAGGAGACAGATGTCCCGGGAGCAGCTGAGCAGACACAACTCAGGAGAGTGCTTGGAAGCTGTGCCCAGCCGGCACGGATCCAGGGAGGAGCTGGACACTATCCCCAGCAGGCATGGGTCTACTGAACACTTGGAAAGTATCCCAAGCAGACATGGGTCTAGGGAAAACTTGGATCTACTCACTGCTAAGCCCAATCGGAGAGATCATGGGAACACGCTGCCGCGGAGGCAGGGCTCCAGAGACCACCTGGAGACTTTACCCTGCAGATTTGGGTCAAGAGAGCAGCTAGACTGTGGGTCAGTAAGAGAGGTCTCCAGAGAGTGGTTAAACACATTGCCAAGTAGGCAAGTGTCCAGAGACCGGATAGACATGTTGCCGAGTCGAGATACTTCTCGAGAACAATTGGATTTGCTTTCTAGAAGACAGCCTTCAAGGGACCAGCTAGCATCAGCTAGACAAACTTCAAGGGAGCAGCTGGATTTTCTCTCCAGAAGATGTAATTCCAGAGAGCCTCTGGACACAGTGCCTAGCAGGCATCC
This sequence comes from Zapornia atra, assembly GCA_013400835.1. Lineage (NCBI taxonomy): Eukaryota > Metazoa > Chordata > Aves > Gruiformes > Rallidae > Zapornia > Zapornia atra. The sequence goes on from VZTU01008170.1 coordinate 325,634, forward strand.
CTCGCAGGACAACCTGGGGAGCCTTTCTAGGAGGCAGCTGTCTAGGGAAAGCCTAGAGCCACTGTCAAGGAGACAGCCTTCTAGAGAGAACTTGGAGGCCGTTCCCAGCCGACATCCTTCCACTGAACAGTTAGATATCCTTTCTTCCATCCTTGCTTCTTTTAACTCCTCCGTCCTGTCCTCAGTGCAATCTTCCAGCACACCTTCAGGTCCCCAGACCACGACCAACCCCTCTGCCGTGCAGACCTCCGCGATGTGCCCCTCGACGCCTCGCTCCACGACCTCCCACAGCATTTCAGAGCTGTCGCCAGACTCAGAGTAAGTGTGTCCCTTCCTTCCCCAGGCCCTGGTCTTGGGCCTCAGCCAGCTGCCTGGCTTCTTCCTGAAGAGGGTTTGGTATGGGGGCAGGGGTCTGTGTAAGGGTGAGCCGCTGGGGTGTCTGGCAGGTGTTCCCTGGTCCTGAATACTGACCAGGCAGGGAGGACACTTGGGTGTGACAGCTCCAGGGCCCTGCAGCATGGCACGAGCAGAAACATCAGTGTTACCTGAGTCTGCCCACTATGCCAGAAGTCAGGGCCCTCACTTGCAGCCTGTGGGGCTCAGGGAAGATGCTTCATGTAGCTGGGATGACCTCATGATGGGTCCCTTTGCTCAGTGCCAGCTTCAAGTCCCAGTGAGCGAATGTGTGCAAGGGACAGGCTGACTGAAGGGGAGGAGGGGACCCACATCCCACAGGAGTACTGCCTGCCCCAGTCACGTTTCACCCAGGGATCCTGTCCCAGTCTGTCATTTCTTCCCCTCCAGCTCTGCTCACTGCTGGTGCTGCTCCCATCCCATCTTTCCTCTTCTCCGAACTCAGGGATTTGGAGACAGTTGTTCCTGCTCTGACACAGGACTGGGTTTCCTCCCTGTCCCCATCTAGCATAGCTGGGGGGAGGCAGCTGGAGCCCAGGGGAGATGCCGTGGCTTAACACTGTTTTTCTTTCCTCCAACAAGAATAACAAGAAACGAGGGCCATTCCTGAGGGGCTGAAGCTGTCCACAAGAGAGACAGAAGAAGCAGGACCCTTCACCTAGCCAGGCGCTGCCAGCTGAGGTTTGGTGTCCCCAGGGGGCAGGGCCAGAACTGATGGTAGTCAGAGGCCCAAAACTGACCCTGCCTTCCCCTGCCCTCCGGGCTGAGGGGCTGGCAGCCCACACCACCCGCTGCCTGGAGCCTCTGGGCTCTTGGCTGCTGCCTGCCCCTTGTGTGACAGCTATGGCAGGAGCCTGCTTGGCTGCGGGTGGTGTCTCTGACCCCCTGGGGCCAAACTGTTCCTCTGCAACCCGTTTGTACGCAGGGTGTGCGTGTGTGTGTGTGTGTGTGTGTGTGTGTGTGCGCGTGGAGGGTGGGCAGGGGCAGGGGGACAGAAATGGAGCCCAGATGTGGGGGCAGGGGAGGGTTTTCTACCTTTTTGTATCTTTGTAATCAGAGAGAAGAGAAATTTCTATGGTTATTTTTACGGATGGTCTGTTCCCAGCACCTGGAGCGCTTGTTTCACCAACAGCCCTTTGCCAGCTGCGGGGTACCAGGGACTGGACAGAGTCAGGCAGCCCTTACAGCTTTGCCAGTACCGCTTTGTCCCATCCCCAGGCGGGCAGCTGGCCCCCTGCCCCTCTCGCCCTCTCACCATGCAGCTCCACGTGTGTCTTGGTGCCATCCTGCCTGGCATCCCTCTGCCCACTGCGGCTGCGCCAGTCCTGCAGCTGGGCTGCACTCTGCCCTCCCATGGGATCCTCTTGGGGCTGCCCCCATCTCTGTATCGGGGCTGTGCACCAGCCAGAGAACAAGTGAGTGGAGCAGCAAATTTGGCACTAGGGACCCACCGGGGGAGGAATGGAGTTAGTTCTGCCCTGGACCAGGACAGTCCTACTCCTGTACGTGCTGGTTTCCCCCTCTCAGCACAGGGGTACTGTCTGTACCCACTCTGTGCTGTGCTCTTTAACCTCTGTGCTCAGAGCAAACCTGTTGGTGTGCGGGTCCAGGCCAGGTGCTGGTACCCTCACCCTGCTCCCAGGCTGCTCATAGAGCCGGTGCTTGCCCTGCAGAGGATCAGCATCCGCAGGAACGCCATGTGTCTCCAGTCTTGGGGTCCAGCATTGCCCACAGAAGTTGTATCTAGCTGCTTCCCTGTGGGCTGTGCATCCATATGCACACATCCCTGCCCCCTCTGACTGGCAGAGGACCCCAGCTCAGAGTGGCCTGGATTTTGGGAGGTAAACTCTCTCTGGAGACCCAGGCCACCCTGTTGGTTTCTCTGCTCAGCCAGCGGCCAGGTGACACTCCGCTGTGCCTACCCCAGCCTCGGGCCAGGGGCAGCTGGTCGGGGTGAGCTGGCACGCTCCCTTTCACCTGCTGAGTCCAGTGCCTCTGCTCAGCTGCCCCCATGGTGCTTTGAGAGCTGCGTGACAGCACGCTCCTTACTGCCTTACTGCCACACTGCCGTACCTTCTCTCCACAGCCTGGCCTGAGGTGTTTACAGAAGAGGACTCAGGCCACTGTACTCCAGGCCCCCCGGGGAGTCAGAGGCCTCTTGGCTACCTCCCTCAGTCAGCAGGGAGAACACAGAGGGAACAGAAGGGCTGGGTGATGGGAGTAGCGTGGGCCTGGTGAGGGCCGCCTGCCCCCAGCACAGCCCCAACAAGGCAGGCTCGCTGCTGCCCTTCTCCCAGGGGTGGGGAGGGAAGGGCCTGCTGACATGTTTACATGCTGACTGGGGCCAGCACGTAGAGGCAAAGCCTGCCAGCCCCACTCACCAGGAACAGCTGGGCCCCTCCGTGCTGCCCATCTTTGCCTTTGGAAACAAGCTGGTTTCCATGTTTCTCTCCGGCAGCACGGCACCGGAACCGGAGTCCTGGGGCCCTGTCCCTGCTGCACCGTAGGGCCCGTGTTTCTGCCAAGTGGGGCCTGGGGGTTCTTTGTGCTGGTGCCAAATGGAGAGCAAGTGACAAGTGCCAAAAAAGAGAGCAGCGGAGCCGGTGGTGGTCCCTGCAGAGCTGGTGGCTGTCCTCACAGACTTGGGCTGGCCAAGAAGCAGGAGTCAGTCTGCAGCCTGGGCCCTGATTGTAGTGCTGTGGCCTGGGCTCTGGGGAGCACCCTCCTTGGTTTAGGTTTGTTTCTTTGGGGGGGTTGTTTGGTTGGTTTTTTTTTCCCTCTCTCCCGATTCTGTGGGCAGGGAGCAGGGAGATGCCCACGCTCCTTCCCCACCCCACCCCGGCTGTGTAAAAGTGTATCATGGAAGCACCAGATTTGGAAGTAAAAGGCTATAAAATGGTTCTGGCTTCTCTGCTGTCTCCCTGCGCCTGGGGCTTAAGGTCTGTGGCTGGGGCTGCGGGTGCAGCTTAGGATGATGCTGGGAGGGGGCTTGGGTAGGAGCTCTCAGCAGCTCCTGGGATGAAGGGGAGTTTCTGTGACCAGGGGCCAAGTGACTTCTGGTGACAGGGACTTCAGGTCATGCTGGTTGCTTGAACTTGGCTGTTTCCAGGCCAGTTCATCCAGAGATGGGAGTTGGCTGCAGTAGTACCCCATGGCCCTGGCAGGTCTGCAGTGGCACGGGGGCTAGAGTTAGCTATGGGGCCTGTGCCTGGCACCCATGGCCAGCAGCACGGGCAAGGCTACGGGGAGAAAATCCACCCTCAGAAGGCAGCGTGACCCTCAGCCAGGCTGATGTGGGCTGCAGGGAAGGACAGGGAAACACAAGCGTGATCCGGGTTCCTTACGGCCCTTTCTTGCTGTTTGAGGGGAAAGAGCAGGTAAGCAAAGGGCAGTATTGATCCACGGCACCCTGAACAAGGGTCACCATCATCGTCCCTCAGTCCCTCATCGCCTTCCTCTGGCCAGTGCTGGAACTGGCCTGACCTAGCCCAGGGTGGCCCCTGAGCACCGGGCAGCCAGGCTTGCGGCATCCCCCAGGGACCCCCATTTGGGGTGCCAGGAGCTCTGTCCTGTCAGGTGGCCTTTCCCGAGGCCAGCCTGGGGGTGAGGGGCCAAGGAGAGCTGGCAGGGGGCTGGGGAAGCCAAGGGGGAGCCATAGGCAGAGCAGCTGGCCTGGGGTGGGGGTGGGCGTAGAGACTGGGGTGCAGGAAGCAGCAGTGTGGGATGGGGACCGGGAGTGGTGATAAGGAGGCAGTAAATGGTATCTGGTGTTATCAGTTGCTACTACTCAGAAGCCCTGTGACAGCCTCTGCTTCGGTCCCAGGGGAGAGATAAACGCCCGGGAGGCAGTGGCTGTGTGCATCGGCCTGCTGCTGCTGGGGGCATGATGGGCACGTGGGGGGACAGCAGGGGCTGGGGCGGTGGGGGCTGAGTGGAACAGGCTCAGCCTCACTGCTGGAAGGCAGCTGAGGGGTCCACATGTGGCTGCTGTGGGATCCAGGTCATGCTTGACCTCCGGGAGAGCCAGGGTGGCTGTGAGTTGTCCCCCATCCAGGCCCTGGGGATGGAAACAAGTCACTCCGACCTGAGAGAGTGCAGTCCTGGGTGTCACCACTGGTACCACCCACCAGCCCCATCCTGGCACCCAGGGCTCCCAGTGCCTGCCCTGCCCTGCCTGCTCAGTTCACCCCACACCCTGAGTGCCATGGGGACGCTGCCATGTCCCTGAGGGCCTGGGGAGCAGAAATGCTCCTAAACCAATGGCAGTACCAGGTGGTGGTGGAGCCCAGGAAGGTGTGATGGGTTCAGTGGGACTCTGGTGCCTGCTGGGGACCTTTGGAACAAGATAACAGCTGGGTCTGCGCGTGCTGTGGGACAGTGGGGCAGTCCACAGGGCACAGCACACCCGATTCCAGCAGGTAAGCCAGAGCCTGTGGAAAATACCCTGGATGCTATGGTTGGGGGCTGCGGGTAACCCTCCTTGCCCCAGGCACAGCTCCTGCTTCAGGATGCGGGGTGGGGGAGACACCTGTGGGAGCGCTGGGGGTACAGGAGGGTGATGGAAGGACCCTGAGCAGTGCCACGGGAAGGTGAGTTCCCTGCAGCTCTTGGCACTAGGATGTGTCCAGCAGCAAGAAGACCCCTGCCCTGCACCTGGCACTGGTGCAGGCCAGCATCTGAGACTGGCCAGAACAGTCACCAGGATGGGATGTTTCTGAGGACTGGTAACTGCCCTGGGGCTGCTGCAGGCAGGGCACCTGGCACAACAGGGCACCGGGGGAGTGCCATGGGTGCTGCACAGCAGCAGGGCTGGGAAGCGGGCAGCTCCTCGGCAGGGCAGGAGGGAGGGCAGGAGGCAGGGAGCGGTGTCTCAAAGATCACGAGCAGGTATTCATAAATAGGAGGGAGCAGAGCGTGCACCTGGCTGCTGACACCTGACCAACTCGGGCACAACAGGTATGAGGGCTGGGGGCAACGCGGGGACTCGGGCTGGCACAGCCCCAGGCACCCCGTGAATGGCTTGCAAGTCTGGTAGCACGTGGGTGAGCATCTTGGGACCAGCCAGGTCCACCAGCCTTGAGCCCAGCAGAATGGTGGCAGCTCTCAGCCTGAGCCTGCAGCAAGGCCAGGCTGTGAATCCATAGGGAGATGCCTTGTGCCCACCATAGCTCTGTGGAGAGACCTCAGCCTGGCCCCGCTTCCCTGTGGGTTCAGCCCTGCTCTGCAGCGCAGGGAGCTGGGAAGGATGCTGGCAGAGGGACGCCAAGTCTGTGACGCTTGCCGGGGGTTGACATTCCTGCTCCCCTCATGTGTAAAGGGACAAAGTCTGCAGACGGGGTTGTGAGGTGGCTGAGGCTTTGCTCAGCAGCTGTGCTGGCCCCCTGCCCTGCTTGTGCTGCGGTACATTGAGGAGAAAGGTGGTTGGCACCCGGGGGGGGTCCTGCATGGGCAAGCGGAGGGGGAGCCTCCCCCAGAGCAGCTCCGTCTGCAGCCCCCACCTATGCACCCCTGTGGGGCAGATGGGGCCGGTGCAGGGCACAAGCGGGCAGCACTGATTGCAGAGGCCTCAGCTGCCTCCCTGCCTGCCACTCTCCGTGGAGAGCTGCTGCCTCTGCTTCAGGACTCCCAAAACTGTCACCCCTGGGCTCAGGGCTGATCCTTTGCGCCTGGCCAGGATGGGATGTCTCCATGGGGCGAGTGGAGCTGCAGGAGGGGCTGTGGGGTAGGTGGGGTGCTGGGTTCCCCCCGGCCATGAGGATCTGACTGAGCTGTCCCTTGTCTCCATGCAGTGGGCTGGCATGCAGGAGGGCCAGGCGGCCATGGCAGCGGACATGGTGCTGAGCCGCCGGGCACCCCGCAGAGTGCTGAGCGAGGCCGAACTGGAGGAGGTGGCGCAGCGGAAACCTCCCACCCAGCCCTCGCTGCGCGGCTGTCTCCGCAAGACCAGGTAGGACTGCCCCAGCTGGAGTGACGTGCCTGGACCCTACCAGGCACTGTGCACCCCACTGTGCACCTGCTGCCCTGGGGAGCCTGGCTCTGGCTGTTCCAGTCCCTGTGGCAGACACAGCACAGACCCGGGGGTTGTTCCCCAAGCCCAAACACCTGGGTCCCTGCTCCGTCCTCATGCCTGGAGGAAGACCTGGCTCCAGTGGAGGGAGCTGGGGGGGTCCAGAGGACCAACTGCTTCCCACAGGGTCCCATCCATCCCCACTGATGTCCCCAAGCTCCTGCAGTCGGGCTCAGCCCTGGCTCCTGCTCCTTCCCCACCAGATGCTCGGCCTCCACTGCCAAGTCCCTGCTCTTCCGGTTCCTGCCCTTCCTGCGCTGGATGCCCCGCTACCCTGTCAAGGACTGGCTCCTGGGGGACATCATGTCAGGCTTCAGTGTGGGCATCATGCACCTGCCCCAGGGTGAGCGATGCCATGCCCAGGCTGCTGGGGTCTCCCCGCAGGTAGGGGAGCCAGGGCTTGGCCATCCATGACATGCCTCCCTGTTCTGCCATGCCCAGGGCTCGCCTACGCGCTGCTGGCTGGGCTGCCACCAGTCACTGGCCTATACTCCTCCTTTTACCCCGTCTTTCTCTACTTCTTCTTCGGAACGTCCAGGCACAACTCCGTGGGTGAGCTCCTGTGGGGACAGCGGGAAGGGAGTGAGGATGAGAGGAGTGAGCCTTCATCCACGGCACAGCATTGCCATATCAGTGGTTGGGGAGGGGGGGAGACCTTTCTTGCTTTTGTCCCACCAAGGTCAAAGCAGAGTGGGTGTGCTCCGAGGCAACAAGTGCCTGTGGGCCTCAGAAAGGTCCTAGTGCTGACCATGGGCTCCCTTCGCACACCCTGCCTGTTCCCAGGCCCCTTTGCTGTCATCTCTGTCATGATTGGGAGCCTGACAGAGTCCCTGCTGCCCAGTGAGAACTTCCTGGAGTCCGTCAATGGCACCAACATCACGATGGTCAATGAGGAACGGCGCGACACTGCCAGGGTAGAGTTGGTGGCTACCATCACTGTCCTGACGGGCATCTTCCAGGTAAGGGGGTCCCAGCCCATCCTGGGAGGGAAAGGGGGGGCTGTGACGCTCCAAGGCTGCAAGCTGCAGGGCACTCCCCCTGCTACCTCTCTTTCCAGGTGGCCCTGGGCCTTCTGCAGTTTGGCTTCGTGGTGACCTACCTCTCCGACCCACTGGTGCGTGGCTACACCACTGCTGCCTCTGTGCACGTGCTTGTCTCCCAGCTCAAGAACGTCTTTGGGGTCTCCCTAGGCGAGCACTCAGGGCCGCTCTCCCTGTTCAAGGTGAGTGGGGATTTGCTCCTGACCCAGGACCCCCCAGGTGCTCGTCTGTGGGGCACAGAGAGGACCCCAAAACCTGCCAGGGAGGCACCTGCTTTCCTGAGCCTGTTCCCTCCTGTGTCCTCTAGACCTTCATTGAGATCTGCCAGAAGCTGCCACAGACCAACGTGGGCACCCTAGTGACAGCTATCATTGCTATGGTTGCCATCTTAATTGTGAAAGAGCTCAACCACAAGTTTGCTGCCAAGCTGCCCATGCCCATCCCCATCGAGCTTATCACGGTACCTGGAGCTGCCCCAGCTCCCTGTGGGGACGCAGCCATGGGCGGCCCTGTCCCCTCCAGAGTGGGTAGCGGTGGGATGGGATGCCTTGGCGAGTGCAGCTGCAGGGCATGCATCCCCTCCCCCTCCTCCTTGTCTGCCATGGCCCCTGTGCAGGAAGGCCCTGCTCACTCCAGCCATCCTTCCCTAGATCATTGTCTCCACTGGCATCTCCTATGGCGTCAACCTGAATGCCAAGTTTGGCATCTCTGTGGTGGGCAACATCCCCAGTGGGTGAGCACGGCCGGGAGATGAGGGTGGCTGTGCTGGGGCACCATGCCACCCACAGAACCCCCCTTTTGAGGCCTGTCTCCCTGTTTTGGCTATAGGTTGAAGCCACCCGTGGTCCCAAACTTCAGCTACTTTGGGCAGGTAGTGGGCAATGCCTTTGCCATTGCTGTGGTGGGCTATGCCATCTGCATCTCCCTGGGTAAGATCTTTGCCCTGAAGCATGGCTACAAAGTGGACAGCAACCAGGTGATGCTCTGATGTGCAGGGCCCCTTCCCTTGGTGGAAAATCAAGCTTGTACTCCTTGCAGCTTGGGGAAGGCATGGTGCTCCTCCACTGCTACTCTGTCCTTGCAGGAGCTGATCGCATTGGGCTTCTCCAACTTCCTGGGGGGCTTCTTCCAGTGTTTTGCCATCAGCTGCTCCATGTCACGGAGCCTGGTGCAGGAGAGCACGGGGGGCAACAGCCAGGTGGGTCTGGTCAGCACTGCCTCCGTCCATGGGGTGGGACCAGGGGCAAGGAGTGCAGAGAGTGCTCCGGGACTCACATCTCACCTCCTGCTCTCACCTCCCAGGTAGCTGGTGTCATCTCATCTTTGGTCATTCTGGTGACCATCCTGAAGATTGGAGAGCTCTTCCGGGATCTGCCCAAGGTACCCCTGGCCCCACAGCCTCCGTGACACATCCAACCCATGTGCCCATTCCACTGCAAGGCGGTATGGCAGGGCAACAGCCAAGGGCTCCCCTTGCCCAGACCTGCCCTCAGCATCCTCATGGCTGCAGCGACTTCTCTCCTAGGCCATCTTGTCTGCCATCATCATCGTCAACCTCAAGGGCATGTTCAAGCAGTTCAATGACTTCCGCGTGCTCTGGAAGTCCAACCGGGTGGACCTGGTAAGGCACCCACCGGCCCCAGCGCCTTGCTCTTGTCCCTGGAGAGGGTTCCCCCACCCTCCCTGGGGCTCGCAGGGGCCAGCTGTGTCTGACCACGCACCCCCTCCAGATGGTCTGGATTGTGACGTTTGTGGCCACCCTCCTGCTGAACTTGGACATCGGCCTGGGGGCCTCGGTGGCCTTTGGGCTGCTCACCGTCATCTTCCACACCCAGCTGTGAGTACCCTGCAGCTGGGGGACAGCACTGCACCCTGAGGGCAGGGGAAGCCCGTGGTGACCTCAGGCTCTTGCTCTGCTCCTCACAGCCCTCACTATTCCATCCTGGGACGCATCTCCGACACTGATGTCTACAGGGATGTGGCTGAGTACCAGATGGTAACAGCACCAAGGAGCCACTTGCAATGGTGGGGGGTTGGGTTGGGGGCTGCTTGAAGCACCCCCAGGGGCTGTTCTCTGGGGGAAGGAATGGAAGGCATTTGAGGGGAGGGAGGGAAGAGGACCAGGGGTCTCCATCCCTGGGCTAGCACCCTTCCCATCTGCTCCCAGGCACAGGAGGTCCCTGGTGTGAAGATCTTCCGCTCCTCCTCCACCCTCTATTTCGCCAACGTGGAGCTGTACGCTGAGGCCCTGAAGAAGAAGGTAGGAGAGCCACCAACCCCCCGGTGCTCCCTGTGCCTGTCCCTTGCCAGCAGTGGGGTGCCAGGGGACACAGAGCTGCATTGTTTTGCAGAGTGGCGTCAATGTTGACCGCCTGGTTGAAAAGAAGAAGAAGGCCCTCAAGAAGCTGAAGAAACAGCAGAAGAAAGCAGAGAAGGAGAAGGCAAAGAGGAAAAAGGTGCTTCCCTGCTGCAGGGGACCCCTCCGGTGCCACCATGCACCATCTCCCTGCCTGGCCCGGCTCTCCTGCCCATGCATGTGCTGGGTTCGGTGGCCTGTGGGGCTCTGGTCCAGTCTGGGCCACAGGGTGAGGGAAGGAAACTGGGACGGAGCTGGGCCATAGCATCACACCCAAGGTCAGCAGGGAAAGCCAGGCTGTTAATTATTAGGTGGTGGAGCTGGTGAGTCATCAGTTATTTGGCGAGTTAATCAGAATTAAGAGTGAGAGCAAAGGCTGACCTCGTGCCAGTTATCCCAGCTCCAGAGAGGGTGACTGGGGACAGGGGTGGGTCTTGATGCATCCGGAAATGGCCCAAAAGTGGGTGAAGGTGCAAGCGAGGTGCCTACTCCCCAGGGCCACCCAATGCAGCCAAGGAGACTAGCCCGGCCCCACTGCGCTTACAGGGCAGGGCAAGCCTCGCCTCAGGGGAGGTATGCTGAGTGGCCAGCGGCTGGGGGTGCTGCCAGCCCCCGTGCAGCGAGGCCGGGTCTCCTTCCCTCCCCCAGGACGCAGAGGATGGGATGAACGGACCAGGCGTGTCTGTGATCGAGCTGAGCGAGGAGGACAGCACACCCCCCAAGCCCACCCTGCACACCCTGGGGCTGCCCCAGCCCAACTTCCACGCCATCATCTTGGACTTCAGCTCTGTCTGCTTCATGGACACCGTTTCCATCAAGATCCTGAAGAACGTACGTGGCCAGGGGAGAGCAGGCTGGCCAGCAGCCTCGCTGGGGGCATGCCAGGGCCCTGCAGGGTGCCCCAATGGCTGCTGCTGTGCATCCCTTCTCCCAGGCACAGCCTGTTTTCTGACATTTGCAGATCTTCAGGGATTTCCACGAGATAGAAGTGGACGTCTTCATTGCTGGCTGCCCAGGTGAGGAGGTTCTGGAGAACCATCAGCCCCTCCTTGGCATGCCCAGCCCTCCCGGATGCAGCCACAGGCCTGGGGCTCCTCTGCCCTTCTCTGCGTCCCCGTCCCCAGTGTTTCCCCAGGGCAGAGGTGCTGTGGCCTGCCCCACAGCCCCAGCCCGAGCCCAGCAGCCCCTATGGAGGCAGCTGGGGCTCGGTGCCCTGTTCCCCCGCAGCAATTGGGGCACAGCATGCCGGGCTCCATCAGACACCGCGGCTTCGGCCGCTTCTCTCCCCGCACAGTTCCCGTCCTGTCCCAGCTGGAGCGGGGCGACTTCTTCGGCCCCACCATCACCAAGCACTCCTTCTTCCCCTCGCTGCATGACGCCGTGCTCCACGCCGCCGGGGAGTCGCGACGGGCTTCGGTCAGCAGCGGAGGCGGGGCCGCCGCGCCGAGCCCTCCCCGCCCGCATCCCCAGGCGGACCGCAGCACCAGGATGTAGCCCCGCAGGAGGACGGCGTCTCCCCGAGGAGCCAGGCACGCTGAGGGGGCCTTTGCCGCCCCACGAAGCCTCGTACCCCGCCAGCCCGCCGGG